>ML661885.1:23475735-23518497 GCA_007570785.1 Antilocapra americana
GTGTGTGTGTGTGTGTGTGTGTGTGTGTGTGTGTGTGTGTGTGTATTATGATGGGAGTGGAGTGAATACAGAGGGGAAGAGGAAATAAGTTTCATCCAGAGTGGACTATAAGATCTGGGATACACAGAAGAGAAAGTTCTGACTTGAATTAGCATTGGGGGGACATGCTGGAAAAAAATGGTGGAGGGGCTTTCATGATGCAATGTTAATGAGAATCCATTCTGCTCTTCAAGTGTAGTTAAATGACTGAGGAATCCTCCACAGCTCTAAAGCCTCAAACATTTGAAACTGAGGCAACAGATTTTAGGAGACTAATGTCTTTGGCAGTTGAATGCTTTCACTTGTGCAGAATAAAATTGTCTTCTGTTTTTGGCAAACAAAATGTATTCTTTGAAAGTATAATTAGCCCTGAAGCAGAAAGAAAGGGAAGTAGAGAAACAGAGACAGTTAGAATTGGATGGGACTGAATTCCGTTTTATAAATGAAAACATTTTAGCTCAGCAAGATGAAGGGACTTGCCTTAGGTCTTACAGCTACTAAGTGACTCATGCCATCAACAGAAACATTACTTACTCCGTCTGTGTTTATGTCCTAGCTCATTACCAAAGTATTCTTTAGGCCGTATGTATCCTACTGTTCTTTGGCCTCGTATTATTGGATTTTCAGATCTCCTGTGTGTTGATAATCCTCTGGTGCTATTTATTAAAGACTATTTGAAGCAACTAATTTTTCAAATAGCACATATATTGGTATCAATTAGTGAAAGTTTATATTACAAAATAGCTAACTCTATTTTTTCTAAAATGTTACGCTTTTCATTTTTCCAGATTTTCTTAGAAAACTAAGAGCAACGTGTCCATAGTTTCCTACTGTTATTTTCCAAATGTGGGCTTTTCACAAAGCTGTGTTGCATGCTGAGAATACAGAAAGCATATTATCCTACTGTAACATAAAATAATATTGAACTCCGTTCTCAGAAATAACTAGCACAACTTGAGCCCTCCCTCAAAGGAAAGGAGGAAGTTAGCCTTAAAATTATGAAATGCTGGGGAACTCCCTTTTGCCTCAGGGTAGTTTTATAGGGGCTTTAGATTGACTATGTGAATGAACATCTCTGTGTTTTTGCTTCATTCAGATATCGACCTCTGTGAAAACACCGTGCGGAGGCACATCGGACACATGAACCTCACCTTCGAGCAGCTTCTAAAGCTGATGGAAAGCTTGCCAGGGAAGAGAGTGACGACAGAAGACATTGAGAAAACAGTGAAGACGTGCAAATCAAGTGAGCAACTCCTGAAGCTGCTGAGCCTGTGGAGGATAAAAAATGGCGACCAGGACACCCGCAAGGGCCTGCTGCACGCCCTAAAGCACTTGAAGACCTCCCACTTCCCCAAGACTGTCACGCAGAGTCTGAAGAAGACCATCCGGTTCCTTCACAGCTTCACCATGTACAGGTTATATCGGAAGCTATTTTTAGAAATGATAGGAAACCAGGTCCAGTCGTTAAAGATAAGCTGCTTATAACCGGGAATGGTCATGGAGCTGTTTTCTCACCATGGACCAGATCTAATGAATGAGTAGACTGTTTCTCAGGCGCTTGAGGAGGGAACAATGATTTCTTCCTCATCACCAAGGACTAGATTTGACCCCAGGGCCCAGAAAGAAACTATGGTGTGGAGAAAGAATTCATATCTCCCCCCAAAGTATAATAAACCCAAAATAGTTTATCCAGCTTACACATCTGGTCCAGTATCTACTGACTCTATTTTCTCTTGTTACTGTTTGCAGTAATTCAACTGGAAATAAGAAATGAGACTCCATTGTGTCTTACTAAATATCAGAATGTCTAATTTAAATAGCTTTGAGATATCAGCTATACTAGAGGCTTTTATTTAAAAGCCATTTTTTTTCCTGTAAAAGTTACTAATATATCTGTAACACTATTATAGTATTTGCTATTTATATTCATTCAGATATAAGGTTTGTACATATTACCATCCTGAAAGGAAACTGTGTAAGACTTAATTTTAGAAAGAAAAATATATATATTCTGTTTATTATTATGATACATGAAAGAGATAAAAATATATATTTTTAACAGAATGTAGCATTTCATAATAGGTACTGCCATTCTTCCTGTGTAGAGTATTTGTGTAATATACTTTTACCTGTATAAGCTGTAATACATCTTTATAGAAAATGCATTATGTAGTCAATTGTTTAATGTTGGAAAGTGTATGAAATATAAATTATCTGAATATTAGATGCTCTGAGAAATTGAATGTACCTTATTTAAAAGATTTTATGTTTTTACTACATAAACATCATTAATTAAAGTTTTCAAATTATTTTTCATTGCTTCTCCTCTTGCTTTTATTTGAATGGGACATGAATGGATCTGAGGTTTCACAATTTTCCCTTTCTTTTATCATCAGGACCATTTGGGAACACTGTTAAAAAATGCAGATTCCTGGGCCAATTTTTTGAGAAACTTTAGGGAGGAGGGCAGAAATCTGCATTTTTAACATGTTCCAATGTAGTTTTTATTACACTTAAGCTCGAGAATTTCTGAAGCCAAGTTTAGTGAACAGATGACAGAAGCCACTTATAACTGCTGCCACTAGCATCAAGAGACCAAACTACATAAATTCTTTTGGTTGCCAGTAATAGAAACTGGTGGGCTTCCCAGGTGGCTCAGTGGGTAAAGAAGCTGCCTGCCAATGCAGGAGACACAGGAGATGTGGGTTCGATCTCTGGGCCAGGAAGATCCCCTGGAGGAGGGCATGGCAACCCATTCCAGTATTCTTACCTAGAGAATCCCATGAACAGAAGAGTCTTGTGGTCTACAGTCTATAGGATCACAAAAAGTCTGACATGACTGAAGTAACTGAGCATGCAGGCATGCACTAGATACTGGCACTATTTAATTTAAGAAAACATTAACTGGAAGGGTGATATATTTGGGTGAATGGTACTCCCTGCCCAAACTATGTCTATACCATAATCTCCAGAATCTGTTAATGTGCTTTAGAAAAAGCATCTTTCTTTGGTCATGTAATTAAGTTGTCTTAAGATGAGAAAATCATCTTTGATTATCCAGGTTGGCCCTACATCCAGTGGCAAGTGTCTTCATAAGAGACACAGAGCAGAAAGACAGAAGAAAAGACAATGCGCAGACAGAGGCAGAGATGGGAATGATATGGTTTCAAGCCAAACGCCATAAGCTAGGAAAGAGAGGAACAGGTTCTCCCTGAGAGCCGCTGTAGGGAGTACACCCTGCTGACATCCCGATTGTGGACTTCTGGCTTCAAGGACTATGAGAGAATTCATATCTGTTGTTTTAAGTCACCCAGTTTGTTGATATGAAACATGATAATGAATTTTTATATAAAATGTGAGATATGTATTGAAGTCCCTCTTTTTTTTCAGATATATGATCATTCACTTGTTCCTATAGGATCTGTTGAAAAGACTAGTATTTCTTTATTTAATTGCCTTTATGCTTTTGTTACAAGTCAGCTGATTATATTTCTGTGGGTACATTGCTGGACTCCATTCTATTCCATTTATCTATTAGTCTGTCTTTTCACCAATACCACACAGTCTTTATTTTCTTCCAGTTTTTTTGAGATATAATCAACATATAACACTATATATGTAAGTTTAGGGTGTACAGCATAATGATTTGACTTATACATCATGAAATGATTATCACAAGTTTAGTGAACACACATAATCTCATATAGATACAAAATAAAAGGGAAAATATTTTTCCTTGTGACTAGAACTCTTAGGATTTATTCTCGCAACAACTTTTACATACAATATACAGTAGTGTTAATTATTTAATCATATTGTACATTGCATCTCCAGTGCTGCGCATGCTTAGTTGCTCAGTCATGTCTGACTCTTTGCGACCCCTTGGACTATAGCCTGCCAGTCTCCTCTTTCCATGGGGATTCTTCAGGCAAGAATACTGGAGTGGGTTGCCATGCCCTCCTCCAGGGAATCTTCCCAATCCAGGGTTCCAATCCTGGTCTCCCACATTGCAGGCTGATTCTTTACCCTCTGAGGCACTATGGAAGCCCAAGAATACTGGAATGGGTAGCCTATCCCTTCTCCAGGGGATCTTCCTGATCAGGAGTTGAACAAGGGTCTCCTGCATGGCCGGATTCTTTACCAACCGAGATACCAGGTTAGCCCTAGTACTTATTTATAATTGGAAGTTTCTACCTTTTGACCATTTTCAACCAATTCCCCGTCCCCCCACCTCTTACCCCCTGCTTCTGGTAGCCACAAATCTGATCTCTTTTCCTATGAATTTCTGTATTTCTTTCCGGATTACAGTTAACTTACAACATGATATTAATTCCAGTGTACAACATAGAAATTGGATATTTCTGCACATTACAAAACGATCACCATGATAAGTCTAGCTATCATCTATCACCATACAAAGATATCACATTATTAACATTGTACACTTCATCCCTGTGACTCATTTGTTTGGCAACTGGAAATTTGACCTCTTAACCTCGCTACCTATTTAACTCATCCCCATACTTCTCCCTCTGGCAACCATCTGTTAGTTCTCTGTGTCTATGACTCTGCTTCTGTTTTTTTGTTTGTTCATTTACTTTGTATTTTAGATGACATATATAAATGAAATCACATAACATTTGTCTTTCTCTGTTTTAATTCACTTAGAATATTATCCTCTAGGCTCATCCATGTTGCCACAAGTGGTATGGTTCCATTCTTCTTTATGGCTGAATAATATTTAATTGCATACATTTACCACATCCTCTTTATCCATTCATCTATGGACAACACTTAGGTTGCTTCCAGAGCTTGGCTACCTTAAACTATGCTGCAATAAGCATATGGTGCGTGTATCTTTTCATATTGGTGTTTTTGTTTTCTTCAGAAAAATATCCAGAAATGAGATTGCTGAACTGTATGGTAGTTCTGTTTTTAAGTTTTTGCATACTTCTTCGCACAGTGGCTGCATCAATTTACATTCTCACCAATAGTGCACAAACATTCCCTTTCCTCCACATCCTCAAAACTTGTTATTTGTTCTTTCAACGATAACTTTTCTGACTGGCTATCAAAACTCATTGAAGTTTTGATTTTCCTCTACCTGATGATTATTAATGTTGAGCATCTTTTCATGTGTCTATGGCCATCTGTATGTCTTTTTTGGAAAAACATCTATCCAGGTTCTCTGTCCATTTAGTAATTGATTGGTTTTTTTTTAGATGTTGAGTTGTATAAGTTCTTTATACATTTTAAAAATTAACCTCTCCAGTTCCATTCTCATGGGCACTGTTTTCCTTCTGCTAAAATTGTAAAGGAAGCCTTTCCATTAATCCAGTTAGTAACTGGACTAGTTTCGTGATTTGTTGTTGTTGTTGCTAGGTTACACACCATGAATCACAGATTTCAATTCTCTATAGATACCTGTTTCTAAGGTGGCTGATGTTCATCAAAGCAATGGCTGTAGGATCCTGAGTTTCTGGTGTTTCCTTTAGGTTGTGCCTCGAACTGGTTCTCTGTGCACATTCTTATTCCTCTAACAACCCTTGCCCAGAAGTATTTTTGCTGTTGTCATTTGAAGTTTCATAGTTTCACGGTGTGGGGTGGGAGATACAATCACCATGTTCTTTTTTTTTTTTCCCCCCTTCTTTTTATTTATTTATTTATTTTTGGCTGCACTGGGTCTTCGCTGCTGTGCCTTCTCTAGTTGCAGCAAGCAGGGGCCACTCTTCATTGCAATGCGCAGGCTTCCCACTGCAGTGGCCTCTCGCGTTGCAGAGCATGGGCTCTAGGGTCTCGGCAGTGGTGGCACACAGGCTAGCTGTCCCATGGTTATGTGGGATCTTCCTGGACTAGGGATTGAACCTATGTCCCCTGCACTGGCAGGCAGATTCTTAACCATGGACCACCAGGGAAGCCCACACCTGCTGGTGTTCTCATTAAGGCCCGTTAACATGTCTGAGTCCCTGGGGTGTACGGCCTTTTCAGTTTTCCTGCCCCTCCCCTGGCTGTAGTTCTGGGTTCAGTACTTAATTCTGTGCTTTGTCCCAAGAATAGACTTCCCTTCTCCTGTTCCCTTTCTTTAGCTAGCAGGACACATCGTTATCCCCCAAACTCCATAGTTCACCTTAGAGTTCACTCTTGGAGTTATACATCCAAAGTTTTTTTTTTTTTTTTTAAGTCAGGGATTTGAATTTAGTTTGGTTTCTTTTTCGTTATAAGTTTGAGAAAGTCACTCACTCCAGCTCTCTACATCCTTTAGCTCTTCACATTCTTCCCAGGAGGAAGTCAAAATTTAGTCAATTTTGTTGTCTAAAGACTTGATGTGAAAGACTGGATGGGAGTTAAAACTATCCTTGTGAGTGCAGTTCCACTATCTCCTCTTGTCCATCTAGAAATTTACACAAGCTGTGAAGCAGTTTTAATGAATTAATATAATGGGGAAAAAAAGATTCAGGCCAAGGAACAATTTTGAAATCCTTATTCTACACCTGTCATGAAAAATTTCCTTGAAGTTTTAATCTACAAAACCAAGTTTTTCTATCCTATCTATTTTATTAAGCATCTAATTCAGTAGACTACCTTCAGTATTTTATTCATATGATGAAAATCTAATGTGTTAACTTATTGAAAAAAATATTTGAGTTCCAAATTAGAGTACTCAACACAATATACTTTATACCCAGGTTTACACAAGTTGCAAACCATCACTACTCTCAAGAGTACAGACTTAGGTTGTTTTAATTTGCTAATTGTGAAACTGTCCCTGTCAAACAGAAAGGTATTTACATTCAGGTATAGAGACGAGTGTGAAAAAAAGGACCTTAAAGACAGAGAACTCTACACTCTTCTTTACCAATGCAGAGATAGCCCTGGAAGTGCGTGCATGCTCAGTTACATCCAACTCTTTGCAACCCCATGGACTGTACCTTGTCAGGCTCCCCTGTCCATGGAATTTTCCGGCCAAGAATACTGGAGCAGGTTGCCATTTCCTACTCCAGGAGATCTTCCCGACCCAGGGATGGAACCAAATCCCCTGTGTCTGCTGCATTGGCAGGAAGATTCTTTACCACAGAGACACATGGGAAGCCCAGCCCTGGAAATAGCTCCTTTCAAAATACCGAGAACATTTGAAGATGTTTCCTAAGTGAGTGAAAGATACTCAGTCGTGTCTGACTCTTTGTGATCCAGGCCAGAATACTGGAGTGGGTCACCTTTCCTAAACTGATACCCAAACTCACTGAGGGATAAACTTCTACCATGCTCTTTCCTTGATCAAAGTTGGTAACAGTGGCTGTTATCAGTTCAATTTAATATAAGTTGTTGATACTGAAAGCAACTGTATTCTCATTCTTTGACTTCCTTGCTGCTGTTTGCCAAATTCCTCTCTTCAAATCTAAGAAACCGTAAAGTAGGGATTTAACAGTAATAATAGCCAGCAGAAATCATCTCTGTAACTGAGTTTAAATATATCTGTTCTGAGGATGGTAATAATCTATTAGGGAAGATGGGATATACACATGAAAGAGTAATTGTTAACACCAGACAGGATACACTAAGTGCCAATTGAATTGTATAAACATGGCATAGTCATCACATGTCACCTTTGAAACCCAGAGAAAGCCAAGAGGAAACAGTAACTTCAGTTAGGTCACGTAGCCGCATCTAAGCAGAGAGAAAAGGTAGGATATTTGAGATATAAGAAATTGTGCTGCAAAAGTCACAGAGGCCAAAAGGTACAGAACATGTTGAAGAAACATTATCTATACTTGTCATTATCTATAAAATTTCAGAGTAGCATTAAATATGTTCACAGAAGTTTATTTTAACCCTCAGTTAAAAGATAAAATTGCTTGATTTATCCCAAAATCTTCATTTTAGTCTGATTTAGCCTCCTTCTTTTCAGGACCTGCTCTCTCCCACCCCACCCCAAACTCATCATGAAGTTCCAATGAGGGCTGATACTAATTTCCTTCTCTGTCAACCTCAACCCTTTCCCATTGCTATCCCAAGGTATTCAAAGAGATATATTTTCTTCAGGATTTGTAATCTGGAATGACTTAAATATTTTTTTCTGTCTGATGAAACATAACTATAAAAATGTAAACCTAAAGCCACGAGAGGTCACAGAGAAAGGGAGTGTCAACAACAACTTAGCCTTTGCGAGGAGCACTTGCCATCTACCTCTACAAGGATTAAACCAAGCGCTGCCACAGACGCTGACTTTCGACACCCTCTGGAAAGGGGTTCAGGGTGGAGGGAAGGAATGAGGCACTCCGTGCTCTGGGAAAAACTGGCAGAACAGGTCTTCAGATAGATATTTTCAAGAGATGATTTTATGAGTCCAGTTCTCGTATCTCCTTGTATCTAGAAAAGCACTAAAATCCTTCATGGTGTTGTCTGCTCCTGGTGACTAGCAGTAACCTTTATGAGACTAGAAGAAGTCGTCGGTAAAAAATAAGTGCTTGATTGTATATACTCCCCCTTCACCAAAACCACATGTATGCTGACCTTCTCCCCCCGCCTCTTTGGAATAGTTTCTCAGAGCTATCTAAGAAGCTGTCTTCCAGACTATAATCCTCATTTTTGCCCCAAATAAAACTTAACTGGAAACTCTGATGTTGTACCTTTTTAAAGCTGGCAGAAGCTAACAGAGAGAACCAAGGAGAAAAGATAAGCAGAGAATCCTAACGATGTTCAAGCCCCCGGTTCTAGCCACACTTTTTCTTCCTGATATTTAGGTTTGTGAAACATTGACTTTTCCTTCTCCCTCAAGCCAGTTTCTGTCATTCATAAGCAGGAGTCCTTATTTAGGTCCCTAAACACCACACAAAGTTGTTTGGATTTGAGGAGCTAACGGCAATGACTGTGAGTACTTATCCATCTGAGAATCTTTAGTTTTATATTTACATATAAACACAATAGGAGCCATTGAGGTTTTAAGAAAGGTATTGATGTCTGCAAGGTAGCATTTCAAGATTATTCTGGCAGGAGTGTAAAGAATGGATTGGAGCAGAAATAGGCTAGAGACAATGAAGGCAGAAAAGCTGACTATTAGAACAGTTTCAGCCATGAAGTAAATAGACAACACAGACTAGGGCTGGGAGCCCAGAATGGAAGAGGAGGTCACAGTAAAGCATCTTCCTACTTTCCAAGAGTCATCAGAGGAACAGCACCATCACTGGACACGTGGTTATGACTAATGGATTGAGATTCCTGGCTTTTTCCAAGTATTTAATACAAAATAAATGTCCCATTTCCTTGGGTTCTCTTGAGTTTTTTCCCAGGGAAACCCTACCTCATCTTTTGAGACACAAAAGCTTAAGATTTTTCCACAAAAATCCTTCTAACTAACACAAAGACGTCTTCCAAGTTGACATTTCTGTAGCAATTTTGGTTTTTCGTGACTCACTGATTTCAGACAAGAGAGGGTAAACAGGACAGATCATGCATGAAACCTGTGTCATCCTTGTGGAATCATAGGTTTCTAAGAGACAACATGAAGTCATTGGTTCATCTCTCGTCGTGGTCCAGTCATTTCTAAACCATCCTAGGGAATGATGACCTCGAATTTAATCATTGTAAAAGTAATCTTATTGCTTAGTGATTTCCCTACAACATATACACAGGGACCCACACTGCCAACAGAACACAATTCCAGGACTTAAGAGCTTTCACTCTGAAATTGAAACTGGGAGAAAAGCTTTCCTTAATAGAAATTCTTACTTAGAATTTTAGAGCAGGTGGGCCCTTCTAGATTGTTCTAACCCAGTGTCTATCAGAAATAATCTATTCATATTAACATCACTTTGGATGTTTATTCAAAATACACATTCCCAGCACACTTTCAGGATGACTTTGATTCCATGGGTTAGGAGCTGATGCTAGAATTCTTGTTGGGCAATTTTGGAAATGACTGTATTCTAACTGTTAAGGATCACAATCAAATTGCATGGCTGGAAGAACTCAGTGCTCCTAAGACTCAGAACTCTACTACAATGCTCCTTTAGCTTTGTGCTTCTCTTGATGAAATGGGAAACAACTAGCTTTCCCTCTCTGAGTGCATTTAATCATTGTGCAGGTATCTATCATTTCACTTATCAAAGGACAGTTCAACTACCTCTTGATACTGATGTTAATGGTAATAATAACAATAGCAATAATAATAATCTCTATCATTTATTACATGCTTTTCTGTTATCCCAACATTTGTGACCATTTAGTTTCTTAGAAAACAATGTTATGTAAGTGAAGTAAGTCAGAAAGAGAAAAACAAATATTGTATAATATTCCTTATATGTAGAACCTAGAATAATGGAACAGATGAACTTATTTGCAAAGCAGAAACAGAGTCATAAATGTAGAGAAAAAACCTGCGATTATTAAGGTTGGGGGGAAGAATTGGGAGACTGGGATTGACATATAGACACTACTGTGTATGAAATAGAGAACTAATGAGAATCTATTGCATCGCACTGGGAACTCTACCCAATGCTCTGTGGTGACCTAAATGGAAAGAAAATATAAAAAAGAGTGGATATATATATATAAACATATAACTTATTCACTTTACTATACAGCAGATAGTAGCACAATATTGTAAAGCAGCTATACTTCAATAAAAAAATAATTAAAAAATAAGATGAGAAAACAATGTTCTACAAAGCCAAAAGCCAGGAAATCCTTGATCCATCCTCAATTTGCTATTGCTTCTACACTGACCTTGGAACTCACAGGAAATGCCCTTTAAACACAGACCTATGCTTAAGCTCATAACAGATATCATCTCATTAAATCTCAACAACCTAATTCATTAACTCTCCCTAATCCACTTGTTACATCATTTTACTAAATCCTCACAGCCCTAGCAGCTGACTTCCACCATTTTAAAACTGAGACCTCTATTATAATCCACTATATGGACTGGGTATGTCACAGCTACCCCAAGTCCTCTACTTCCTACCAATGATCTGTCTCAATCACACCTTTGGATTTTAGCTCAAGACGCCAAACATCACTCCTGAAATAGGATGACAGTAAGAATCCAAAGTCATATTTTTGAAAAACAAAATTCACTAGCCAGCAATCCAAGACTAATAGCTTTGTATGGAAAATTCATCTGTTTTTTGTGGCACCTGCCAGATTTTTCCCTCCTGCCAGGAGAATATGCCACTCAAAAAACTCTGCCTTGGATGGTGACATGATGTATTCTGCCATTAAGCACTCGTGGTGAGGAAAGCATCCAGGATTTGCTTACTAAGAGGAGATGGCAAGAGAAGCAGCTTTGCTAAAGCCTCCAGAATAAATTTCTGTTTAAACCCAAACTATGAAGTTGAAACTGGGTATTAAAAAAACAAAGCCTGCAAACTCACACTTGGGTATAACTGGCACTACATCTTTTCTTGATTATTTGAAAACAGCCTCTGTTGACTAAGCCACATTTAGAGAATAAAGAATTTCATAATAAAGTTTCTAGAAAAAAATAAAACTTGATGGGGTCTGAGAATAAATACAAGAGACGATTCCACTTCGAAATAAGTAGCTATTTTCTCAGAAGCAGGCCCACGTGAGTTAATAAACCTTCAGTAAAGAGAAGGGGCTTTAAAGTAAGACACATCTGATTTTAAATATTTTTGAATTTTAATATTCAACACATGCGTATATAATATTTTAGGAATTATACTCAACAGTTTAACAATATTTATGATGACCGTATTTACTTCAATAGAATCATTCATTTTGTCTTAGTGATTGTTGTTCAGTTCAGCAACTAAACTCAGTTGCTAACTCGCTACTCCAACTCTTTGCAACCCCGTGGACTTGCAGCACACTAGGCTTCCCTGTCCTTTGCTGTCTCTTGGAGTTTGCTCAGACTCAGGTCCATGAAGTCAGTGATGCCATCCAACCATCTCATTCTCTGTCACCCCTTCTCCTCTTGCCCTCAATCTTGTTTTTGTTAGTGCACACTAATTTTGTACTATCTTGTGTTCTTATTTTTAGTTTATTTCTTGATTAACTGAAGGAGGTTTGAATAGGTGTAGTAGAATGCATGAAGTGTTGTATATTAAAAGGTTGTTTTCCCTTGTGTGATGGTGTTAAAAAAAATAAGATCTTGTCGGTTTCAGTTTGAGGTTATTACAATAATGCTTCTACAAATATTTGTGTAAAAAATAAACAAATCCTGTCTCTTCTCTTAAGCAGTGTGATTGTTTTAGGGTTAGGCCTCTCTGTCCACATAATCCATAGACTAAAACCTTAGAAGCTTCTCTGGATATCTCATGTAAATTTCTAACACAGTACATGGCGGAGCAAACAAGTGTTTTTTAAAACTTCACACAAAGGATGGGTCCCAACCATTCCGTGTGATCATTTTGATCAGGGAAATGAAGTCATTTGACCAGGGAAATGAGAAAGGGTCATTCCTCCAGAAAACTATGCTGATGATTTGGTTCAGAGGTGTAACCACTTCACCCCCAAAATGGAAGAGAGACAGGTCAAGAGAAGGCGGTTAAGGAGACACATAGGTATCCATAGGCCTGGCTTTTATTCTGAGCCCTAGGCTTTCTGGGCTTCACTGAAGTTTTAGATTGCTCACGACAATGCTGCTATGCAGAGTAGGGACACAGAACACCCGCAGCTCAGATGGTTTGTGACAAATGCTGTACACACAACTGCAGGCACCCTGGAGAGAGCAGATGCAAATACCGCAGAGATGTTCTCTGTTCATATGCTCAGCAGAGATGGTGGACAATTATGGGAAGACCCTCTTTAAGACAAAACTCTACCAGTCACTGACTGAGAGGCTGAGTTAGCCTCTGCCACAAAGTCAGACAGGTCTTTGAGTGTTCAGGGAAGCCACATCAATCACTCTGACTTCCTTTGGATGAATCTGGATAAAAGAAAATCTCTCTCAAAGAACGATTCCAATTGGAAATAATCTTAAAGGACAGAAGAAAACAGTAATCACTGGGCATCTGTTATTTGCCAAGATCTTATCTTTTTATGTTCATTCCCTTAACAGCTTGACAAATAAGCCCTTAATATTCCCATTTGAAAGATAAAGGGCCATGACCAAAAAAGAATAAGTTATATGCCCACTATTTCATAGCAAGGGAGTGACAAAGATAGATTTTAAGCTCCATTTTGTCTTTAAAACTCTTGATATTTCGTTTTATCATACTGATCCAAAGACATTTGGGGAAGTCAGAGAGCAGTCAGTTAAGAATCAAGAAGTGGGCATTTAAAAGCTGTATTTTGTATTTCCTGCATTTTCTTGCCCTAGTGTGGAGGGCAAACTGGTTTCATGCAATTTTGAGTTTGGCTACAGATATTTACATCATGTTTGTGTCTATTTATTCTGTTTCCACCCCAAGTAGGTGAACAGAAATTCTTTTTCAATTAATTGATTTATTTTTAGTTGCACTGGGTCTTTGTTGCTTGTGCTTTCTCTTTAGTTGCAGCAAGCAAGGGCTACTCTGTAGTGGAGTGTGGGCTTCTCATTGCAGTGGCTTCTCTTGTTACAGAGCTCAGGCTTTAGGTGGGCAGGCTTCAGTAGTTGCGGCACATGGGCTTCGATGCTCCGCAGTGTGTGACATCTTCTTGGACCAGGGATCGAACACATGTCTCCTGCACTGGCAGGCAGATTCTTAATTGTTGGACCACCAAGGAAGTCCCAGAAACTCAGTTCTGATATTAACTAGCCAGAGGTAGCACAGACTTCATAGATTATGGGGAAGGTCCTTCACAAGACTGCCCTGGCTTCAGAGGTATCCACTAGCCACACGTTTCAGGGAGTCACCAGGCCACTCATACTTCTCACTGGCTATGAAGAAGGGGTTCCTACAACTTTCCCAGTCTTGACAATTTGCCAGAATAACTTATAGAATGCAGGAAAGCACTATACTTATGATCAGAGTTTATTATAAAATACTCCTGGGGTAAGATCTATGAGGGTCCTGGGAAGACCATGCCTTCTCCATGTACAATCAGATGCATCGCCCTCCTAGCACATGAATAATGTGTTTACCAACTAGGCAGCTCCACTGTCCAGAGTTTTTATCAGGGTTTCATTACATGCACAGGATTAATTCAACTCAGTTTCCAGCCCACTTCCACTTCCCAGAGGTCAAGATAGCTCAAAGTCACAACACTAATCAACATGGTTGGTTGATCTTACATCCAGCCTCTATGCTAAAATTATCTAGGAGCCTAACATTTGTAATTATATTGGGTTGGCCAAAAAGTTCATTGGGTTTTTGGTAAGATGCTATGGAAAAACTCGAATGAACTTCTTGAGCAACCCAATATAAGCATGAAAACGATACTCTTCATCAGTTAGGATAGTACAAAGATTTAGTCTCCCAGAACAAAGGCCAGTAAAACTCTCTATTATATACCCTACCCTACCTGACCCTACTTTTCAAACTTGTTCTCTTTCCTAGCATCTTGATTCTGTCATGGGCACCACCAACCACCCTTTAAGCCTGCCACACCTAAAAACCTGAAGTTGTCTTTGACTCTGCCTTTCCTTTGTCCTTCTCAGGTAGGTTAATTTCCCTTGAGCTGGTTTTCTTTTCCAGGTTTCCTGGATTCATTCTCTTCTCTCCATTTCTACTACTAGCTTTGCCACTGTCATTCAGAATTCAGACTCAAAGAAGCCTAAGTTGTCCAACTTCCTGAATGATCTGCCTAATTCCAGCTTCACTGACTTCAATCCTTCTTTCACAAAACTATCAGATCAATCTCTGCTAAACACCCCAGTAATTGGCAGTAATTTGAGTCACTTGTGGGCTTCCCTTGTGGTTCAGCTGGTAACTGCCTGCAATGTAGAAGACCTCAGTTCAATCCCTGGGTTGCAAATATCCCCTGGAGAAGGGAAAGGCTACCCACCACAGTATTCCGACCTACAGAATTCCATGGACTGTATAGTCCATGGGGTCGCAAAGAGTCTGACATGACTGAGCGACTTTCACTTCACTTCACTTGAGTCACTTGTGATACTTTAAAAACTACTGATGTCTGGATCCCATTCTTAAGAGACATGGATTAAATTGGTCCAAGGTGTTAACCTTAGCAAAGGATTCTTTTTTGCTTTTTTTTAATCCCAAAGCTCCTCCAATGACTCTAATTAGGCAGCCAAGATTGGGAATTACTTCTGCAGTGAATTTAAAAAAAAGATGGCAGTCAAATTCAAGTTTTTTGGTTCCACTTCTAACTAGTGGTCAGCTCTTGAGCTATTTAAGCAATCACCTGGTATCTATGTTTCTTTTTGGAAACTGGGAAGAATAACAATGGCTTACAGGGTTGTTAAGAACACTGAATGATATAATGCACGAAAAGTGTCTAGTGTAGCACATGACTCAGAGTGTCTTCCCAACCAATACTAGCTCTAAGAGTGTTTCGTGGCCATTCACCTTATCTTGGAAACTACAAGCTACAGAGTTTGCCTGGGTATAACCAGCCCCTCTTTTTGTGGTCCTCAAAAAAAAAAAAACACTTGTTATTTGATGGGTAGGAAACAAGCAAGTGTGGCCAAACCACATGATTGCAGCTCTTTGAGCCATAAATCTTATTTTATTTTTAGTATAGCTTTGTCATATCTTCGCTTTCCAAGTATCTTTAACCAGTGCAATCTAGATGCATGTTAGAATCATTTTGGAAGCTTTTTAAAAATACCAGGCCCAGGGCCTATCCTCCCTAGAGATGGAAACTCAGTTGGGACCCAGGCATCAATGTTTTCCAGTTTTCTGGGTAATAGCAGTACACAGCAAGGGATGAGAATCTAGAACCTGGACTATGAGTCTACAGTTGTGCTCTGGGTATAGTCACCTATCAGTAGCCACAGGAGATTGCTTCTAGGAACCCCACAGATGTCAAAATCCAAGGCTCTTCAAATCCCTTATAAACATAATATGGCACAGCACAGTTACCCCTTGGTATCTGTGGGTCTGCATCCATGAATTCAACCAACAGTGCAGTGGGTTCAGCCAAACACGGATTAAAATCACACCTGGGGGACTTCCCTGGTGACCCAGTGGTTAGGACTTTGCCATCTAATGCAAGGGGTGTGAATTTTATCCCTGATTGAGGAGCTAAGATCCCCACAAACCTCCTGGCCAAAAAACCCAAAACATAAAACGGAAGCATCATCGTAACAACTTCAATAAAGACTTTAAAAAATGGTCCACATCAAAAAAAAAAAAAAATCTTTTAAAAATCGCAGTTAGTTGAATTAGCGGATGCAGAACCCTCCATAGGGCACTGACTGTACTTCTAATGCAAGAAGTAGCACATACCTGAAAATGTCATAGTGAGTCTATTGATTGGGAGACAATGTAGCACAGTGAGAATAAAAGAGGGAAGGGGTTAAACAAAGAAGAAGAAACAAGAAATAGATAAAGTAAGGAAAAGAAAGCAGTCAAGTACACCTATAACGTATCTCTGGATTATTTACTGGCACTTACTGGCTTCCCTGGTGGCTCAGTGGTAACGAATTTGCTTCCCAATGCAGGTGTGGGTCTGTTCCCTGAGTCGAGAAGATCCCCTGGAGAAGGAAATGGCAAGCCACTCCAGTATTCTTGCCTGGGAAATCCCATGGACAGAGGAGCCTGGCAGGCTACAGTTCAGGGGGTTGCAAAACAGTCAGATACACCTTAGCAACTTAGCAACAACAACAATAATAAGTGTCATGTAGTAAGTATGATCTTCCACCCTAATTAGGTCCTTAAGGAGAGATGAGTATCTCATGATGGAGAATCTCATTAGAGGAGGGGAGACTCTGTGTGCTTCCCAGAGCATATACTCAAAATATACATCACCAAGCCCGAATCTGGCTTCTGCACAGATTTGTTCTGTGGCTATTTAGGCAGGTAGTACTGGAAGACGTGTTAAATAAAGACTAAGTTGAAAGTTTGGGGCTAGTCCTTAAACAACCATAGAGAGGAAATTCCTTGCTCACCCTGGGTGGTACACTGTCACTATGGGGCCTGTAAGGAATGTGAGTCAGAGGAGACAATTACTCAAGAAAGTTACTCAATCTCCTAACATCCGGTGGCAAAGAGAGGTGCTCAGTAACCTCAAGGTGACTCCCAGGCATGAAGCAGTCAACAGCATCAGTCAGGTGGCCTTGGCAAAGAGAATTTTCCTATATGCTGCAAAGGGATCTATAGCAAAAATCACATCATAAATTAAAATGTTATATCTTTTATAATTTTAAAATTCTTTCTCATTTATGAGTTCGTTTGATTTTTTTTCCAGGGGGAAAAATACAAAAAAAAAAAACTGTAAAATACATAGGTCAAATAATTACCCCCATACTTGAGATAAATAGACAAGTATCAGGTAGTAAGTGACTGAGTTTTGCAGATAAAGGCTTCTGATCTTACCTCCTTTCTGGATGTGACCCTTTTTAAAGAAAAGGATAATCAGTCATGGCATAGATGATTTCAAAATAAACTATAAATATTTAAAAATGAATTATCACTATGTCATACAGAGTGAGGTAAGTCAGAGAAAAACAAATACCACATATTAATGCATATATGTGTAATCTAGAAAAATGGTATAGATGATCTTACTTGCAAGGCAGAAATAGAGACACAGGTGCGAAGAACAAACATATGGACACATTTTGGGGGAAAGGGGTTGAAGGAATTAGGATTGGCATATATGCACTATTGATACTGTGTGTAAAGTAGATAACTAATGAGAACCTACTGTATAGCACAGGGGACTCTACCCAGTGCTCTGTGGTGACCTAAACGGGAAGAAATCCAGAAAAGACAGGATAAATGTATACATATGGCTGCTTCACTTTGCTATACAGTAAAAACTAACACAACATTGTAAGGCAACTATACTCCAATAAAAGTTCATTTAAAAACAAAATACCCAGGTTCTGAAAAACAAAAGGCATCAGTAGGGAACCAATAGGCTCCATCTAAGAGAACTTCCCAGGAAATGTGAATTTGGAGAGGTATTCTGATACTGAATAATAGCAGTACTACCTTTCTGGGAAATGTAATTTCATATAAACAGCATTTTGCAAGCAGAAGGAAGTAATACATATACACAAAACACACCACCATACACACACGTCTGGAGTGAAAATGAAATCTCATTTGCCAAATGTCACTGTGTTAAAAAGACACTTTCTTCATCGTAGCTACTGATCGTTAAATAGCTGAACGGCAGCACAATATGACTCTCGACACACATTAACTATCTAAACCTAAGAACTCTCCTGTGAGATGGATAATTATTACAAGAATGTTCTCAGTTCACAAGGAGGAGACTGAGGTGCCCCCAGTCAGTGCCCCGCAGCCGGTGGACCGCAGAGCCATGATTCAGACCCAGGTCTTTCTGACTCCGAGCTCATGCTTTTTCCGCTGTTCTATGCCATCTCCTCAAAGCCCATAATTAAGCAAAATAATATGCTCTTCACAAATGAAAAGATCTCAAGCACAAAAGTGATGAGACAACATTCGGTTGATGGGCTTCCAAATGTGCAGCGGATCCTTTTTCTGGAAACCGCATTTGGCTTCAGGGGCCTCCAGTCCAGACAGTTTTGGTGACGTAACTCAAGGTCTCCGTGGCTGTTGGCCTTGAGTCTGAAATAGCTCTGAGCCCTCCTGTCCCGGGCGTCTCCCCTGAACCACCCCCTCCCCGGCACAACGCCCTCCCCCAACTCGCACCAAGCTCAGACTGCCCGCAGGACTTGTGAGTGGCCAGGAGACAAGCTCGTGGGGCTGGAGACAAGGTACATCGTGATCTCCTTCCTCACGCCCGTAACTATTTCCAGTGCTCTCACTCTCTCCAGAGCTTATTCTCAGCTCCGTAGGGCTTCATGTTTGTTTGTTTTGTTTTCAGCTCTAAAAAGCACTCTTACCAGCAGTTGAAGACTTTAACAAAGTTATTTGTCACTTAGACTGAAAAGGAATGACGGACACTCTGCAAGGTGGTGCTAGAGACCGGATTTTAAGTAGAAACTGCTGTGGTGTCTCCTCGCTCCCATTCCCATCCACTTCGTTGTAGTCAAAGAGCGGCTTCCCTCAGGTCTGAAAGTCAGTCAGCAGACAGTACACCCAGGGTTCTCATCACACGCAACTCCATCTTACCTTCGCGTCCTCGTAATTCTGCAGGCGTGCTTGCTCTGCGTGTTGCCATCTCCCCTCAGTCTTCCTTGGTCCAGGTCTTGTCTTCCTGGGGACCTTATCCTTTTCCTACCAAGGTTTAGTTTTTGTTAAAAGGAAGCAATAAAAAGTAGTGACAGGGGGCAATGGAATTAAAGTCCAAAGAACTCAAGCTCTGTTTACTTCTCTTTTTCCTCACATAGATGGGGTGGCTATGGACTCTTTTTCTCATATATAAAGCAGAAATCATGCAATACTTGCCCTATGTATCTCACAGACCTTTAGTACAGATCAGAGTAAAAAGTAGATCAAAAAGAACTCAATAAATTAAAGGTAAATTCACTGGCCACTCATGTGACTAGAGATTGTGCTTTAATAGAGCTCCCTTTAAAAGAGGGAGGCAGAACTGGAAGTGAAGTATTCTATGGTGTCAGGTGGTAAAGAAATGTACAGACTGTCATTGGGACCTGGAGGAGGGAACCTGGCTCATGTCTGGGGACATGGGTGCCAGGTTCTAGAAAGAATCCAGAGAGGAAGTCAGATTTAAGTTGGACCATGAAGGTCAAATGCTTTCGCTTTTCTGAGAAAGTGAAAGAGCAGAGGGCATTTCAGAGAAGACCAGTACATATAAAGAGCCTCATGTATTAATATAAATTTTGTATCCTAAGTGCCAGGGATAGGGGTGAACAACAACTACTTTGAAGCAGAAAGTGAAATAAGAAGACTTTTTTTTTTACTTTTTTTAAGGCAGAAACATATGGTATTTTACTTAATTTTTTGACTCTCTATATATTTTGACTTTACATTTTGTTTGAGTAACATATTGTGAAACATTTAAATTCAAATAACTAGTGTCCTTTTTCCCATTTTGTCTTTTTTTTTAAACTAGGGTATAGTTGCTTTCTAATACTGTGTTAGGCCAAGAGGCACATGAAAAGATGCTCAACATCACTAATTACTAATATTGTGTTGTGCTCAGTTGCTCAGTCATGTCCAACTCTTTGTGGACTGTAGCCCACCAAGCTCCTCTGTCTGTGGAATTTTCCAGGCAAGAATACTAGAGTGGGTTGCCATTTCCTACTCCGGTTATTAATATTTAGTGAAATGAAAATCAAAACCACACTGAGGTATCACTTCACACTGGTCAGAATGGCAATCATCAAAAAATCTATAAACAATAAATGCTAGAGAGGATGTGGAGGAAAGGGAACCCTGCTACACTTGGTATGAATGTAAATTGATACAACTACTATGGAGAACAGTATAGAGGTTCCTTAAAAAAAACTGAAAAAAATATTTTAAAAATATTTCAGGGGCAGAAGAGTGAGGGAAGCATGAGAAAATTTAACTGCTATTGTTATTATTATTATGAGTGATTATCTCTACATGAACCTGAATAGAGACTGAATAATGACCGGTCCAGAGTTGGGTTATCCACCGCACAAAGGAAAGAAAGTGAATCCTGGAGCAAGACCGGGAAGGGAAAGAGACATTGATTGGTCTTCATTTCAAGGCAAGGTCATACTCCTGAGTAGGAAAAAAACTTCCCTTCTAAGGGAGTAGAAGAGAAAATGAACCTGAGAATGCAAAATTGACCTCTGAGTCTGACTCAAAGGAGTCTAGATAGGTTCAGGGACACTCTTCTGAATGTGCAGGGAGGATATCTTCTGACCCAGAAAGATGATCACCAGTAGGAATGCAAGGAAGTGCTTGGAAGGGACCCCAGAAGAAGAATGCACTCGGTTGTATTATGTCTGGGCCTTTGTATTAAATAGCAGTTGTACTTGCCCAGATTTTAATCCCCTTCAGTTATCCCTGAGACATCAGCCATGTCATGGAAACCTTATCAACTGGTCTCAGCTGTGCTGTGGTGAAATAAAAATGAAACTCGCCCAAACTGGGATCATAACAATACAGAGAGAAGTGCTAAGAATAATGGTGAGCATTTATTGAGAATTTTCTATGTGCCAGGAATGAAGTGTTAGGAGCTTAATGGGATTACTTTATTTTCTTAAAATCTTGAGATTCTAAAACTCTAGTTATTCTCATTTTACAGGGAAGAAATTTAAGGTTTAGAGTGTTTAAATAACTTGCCCAAATCACACATCTGAGATGTGGGGTTCTGTCTCTAGAGACAATTGTCTTTGCTACTACTCTTGATACTTTCCAGATGAGGCTCACAAGGGGGCTGGAGGCTTCAGTCCAAGGATGTGGTGGCCACAGCCAGCATGGAGTGGGTGGTGTCATGGGGAACTGAGATGGAGCAGCCACTGGGGTCTGTTGCTGAATGATGGAAGGGTAGGCAATGACCCACATAAACACTGGGAATGAGAGAAGACAAGGCCTGGGGCTTCTCTGAGAAGAAGGAGAAAGGTCAGGGGGCCTTAAAGTAAAAACCAAGCACCTGTTCATAACAATGAATAACATCAAGGGAGCAAACTGCAGCCTAACCTTTGTGATTGTCTTTTATGCCGATAAGACAGTGAGGGCTGAGGGACATCCAGGTTGTCATTACATGACAATGAATAAGTGAACAAAGAAAAAGAGGAGAATATTAAGCAATGATGAACTGGCCTATAATCAAATTTCAAACTTGAAAGTTTCTAAGAAAAGAGTCTAAACAAATTTCACACTGAGAGCATGCTGTTTTCAGAGCTCTCTGACTTGATCTGCTGTTCTATTATCAACTCCACTGTTACTGATGGATTTTCTAGCTGAACTCAATACTTGGTGGTGCAAGAAAGAAACTGGTGGCAGCATCAGAAATCCCCTTGATGGTAAATAACAACAAGGTCTACCCTAGGGGCCTCATAGTTATGCCACCGCCTCTCAGACCCATCCCAAAGGGGGCACTGGTGTCTCAGCCAAGCAGTCTTACTTTCTCATGGTGAACCTTCTCCACTTCCACCATCCCTGTAAAAAGTCCCAGTGTTCACAGATGACTCCACCATGCGACGGTCTACAGATCAGGCGACACAACTGAATATGAAGACCTGCTGCCACTCAAACTGTGAGAATGCAGATCATCAGCAAAAGAAGCATCTGGAAGCTTATCAGAAATGCAGAATGTCAGGCCCCACCCAAGACATGGTGAATCAGAATCTCCATTTTAACAAGATGCTTAATTTGTGTGCATGATAAAATTAAGAAGCAGAGCTTAAGATTGCCTGAGACCTTTAGGGACTTCCCTGGTGGCCCAGTGGCTAAGACTCCATGCTCCCACTGCACGGAGTCCGAGTTCAATCCCTGGTCAGTGAACTAGATCCCACACTCTGCAACTGAGAGAGTTAATTCTTAGGTAGGTTGATAAGAAGTCTGGGGTCCCTGAGAAGGAGGAAGAGGCCTGGGGCTCTCAAGGAGGAGAAAAGGACAAACTTTTTTCTACATTCCTTAGTCTTAGTCACATAATTTTTTTTTTCTCTTTAAACCCAGAGCTGGTAATTACACAACAAAAGAACTCACCTTAAACTCTGTACTAAGGATTATATAATAACAATGTATCCTTCTTGAGGACTGTTTCTCCTTCTTAAGAACCTTCTAACTAATCCTGATATCTTTGGGAGTGGGTCTGGTAAGATCTTCCTATTATTAGTTCAAATCCTGTCATCTTAAAATGTCAATTGTGGGAGTGGGTCTGGTAAGACCTTTACAACCTTGAGACATTATTTTGACTTACTGTAATAACCAATTGAAAAAGTATATAGCTCCCTTGCTAAGACTAGTGAGAGGGGCACTCTGCCCTCCTTCTGATGTCTATGTCAGAAGTTTTCTCTGTCCTTCTGCCACACAAAAGTTCTGAGTAATCAAGCCTGGTCCCTGATCTCAAAGCTAAATCTTCAGAGATCACGAATCTGACATCATTTACCATAAGCTATCACAATTAAAGATCCTGCATGCTGCAACTAAGAGCCAATGCAGCCAAATAAATGAAGAAAAAAACAGATCGCCTGCCATCTTTAACTATCAGACACCACATAAGATATAGTATCCATGTTATACTAACTCAAGTAAGAATTGGTGCCTCCCAATCAATTAAGGAATCTATTAACTATTCAATTCTTCATGTGTCCCTGACTCTGCTAAGCACTGTTGGTGAAATAAACAAAATTCCCCAAAGCAAGAACAGCAACAACAAAAGGCCAAGTATCCTGTTATGCATACTTAATTCTGTTGGAGAAAGAAAACTTGCATATGCTTAGAATGACCTTTCCAGAAAATTAAATCAGACTCTGTTACTGCCCTGCACAAAATAACTAGTGTTCCCCATGGCCAACTAGATGAAATCTAGACTCCTGCGGAGTATAAGAAGCCTGTTCTCAGCTTGGTGTACACCTTCCTCCCAGCTTTGTCCATAGTCACCATCTCTCCCCCAGTGCTTTGCTTCTGTCACAATGAACTTGGCAAGGGAACGTGTTGCCCCTCTAGTATATTTCTAGTACCAATTCTTTTTATGACTGTCTCATGGGTACAAAGGCATCCAGTAAATGTCCAGTTGGAAGAAATGAAAATGGCCTAGGAAACAGCTATATGTCAATGATGCAACAGATCAGCACCACAGCCTCCAACTAAGGCACACCTAAAAGCCCTGGCCCACATTTAAGCCCTAGGATCAGGGCTTCCCTGATAGCTCAGTTGGTAAAGAATCTGCCTGCAATTCAGGAGACCCCAGTTCAATTCCTGGGTTGGGAAGGCCACCCACTCCAGTATTCTGGCCTGGAGAATTCCATGGACTGTATAGCCCATAGGGTTGCAAGGAGTTGGACACGGCTGAATGACTGCCACGTTTAAGTGCCCTCATCTTTTGCACCGAGGCTTCTCCCAGGAATCGTCTGACCTGCCTGTGAAGTTCTGAGGGTGCAGGAGGCTCAATTCTCTGCTTGGGCTATCCTTTCAAACCTCCTTCATTTGGGAGACACCTACACATCCTTTGTATTTCACTTCCAAGATGACATCCTTTTTCAAATTATTTCCCCAATTAAGTTGTTACAGAATGTAGAGCAGAGTTCCCTGTGCTACAGAGTAGGTCCTTGTTGGCTCTCCATTTTAAATATAACAGTGTGTAACATGTTAATCCCCAACTTCCTAACTATCCCTTCCCCCACTCTTCCCCCTGCCCCCCTCCCGTAACTCTAAGTTTTGTACTCTAAGCCTGTGAGTCTGTTTTGCAATTTGAAAAATAATAGACACATGTATATGTATAACAGAATCACTTTGTTGTACAACTGAAACTAACACAACATTGTGAATTGATTATATTTCAATATAAAATAAAAACTTAAAAAACAAATGTGATATCCTCTAGGAAGCTTCTTCCCTTTCCAAGACTGAGTTGGACTTTCCCATCTCCATGTTCTGACTTTGTGCTTATCTCTGTCTTAGATCTTATCTGGTTGATTGTTTATCTTTGCTTGCCTAACTCTCCCACCTGATTATCACTTTTTCTAGGACAGAGTCTTGTCTTCTAAGGCAGGAATAGAACCAGTTGCGTTTCATTCATGCCTGTGTTTTCAGTGTTCTGCAAACACATGGCACAAAATAGACCAGAGCTTCCCAACCCCTTTGAACTTACCATCATATCCAACCATATGACACCCCCAAATCCATATGCTTGCGCTTCCTCACCCAACTCCTATTTCCATAATTCTAGTATAGGAAACAGGTTTCCATATCTTTCATATGCTCCACAGATAATTCTGATATGCAACTAAGATTTAGAAATAGTGCAGTAAGCCCCTTGTACCATTTGTTAGTAAAGGAATTATACATTCCCTACCCCTAGGCATGATCCATTGCTTTTCTAGATAAACCTGCCTCATCTCTTTGACATATTCTGATTGGCTGAATTGCCTTGGTCCTTTCTGGCTAGATATCAATTCAGTTCAATCCTTCAATCCTGTCCGACTCTTTGCGACCCCATGGACTGCAGCACGCCAGGCCTCCCTGTCCATCACCAACTCCCGGAGCTTACTCAAACTCAAGTCCATTGAGTCAGTAATGACATCCAACAATCTCTCCTCCGTTGTCCCCCTTTTCTCCTGCTTTGCATCCTTCCCAACATCAGGGTCTAAGGAATCAGTTCATCGCATCAGGAGGCCAAAGTATTGGAGTTTCAGCTTCAGCATCAGTCCTTCCAAATGTTAGGTAGTTAGGATAGGAAACAGGAGTCCAAAATGGCAGTGGCTAGAAGACAAGGAAGGGAGAAGCCCTTGAAAATAGAACAAGGAAGGTCAAAGGGAAGTCCGAGGACCTGAGTGAGAACTTCAGGTAGAACAGTACTCCTGGCTAAGCCCAATTTGCTTAGGGCAGGCCCAGGGGGGAGAGAAAACAGATAAAAGGAGGAGCCAAAGCACTCTCTCTCTCTCTCTCTCTCTCTCTCTCTCTTGTGCGTGCTCTTTTTCTCTCTCGCTCTCTCGCTCCCTCGCTCTCGCTTGCTCCCTCCCATGTGCGTGTGCTCTTTCTCTTTCTCTCCCATGCTTTGAGAATGGATTCTCCTGTTATTATCTTTTAAATAAAATAGAGCTGTAACACTGATTTGTCTAAGAGCTATATCACGGTCTGTTCAAGACCCAGAGCTGTGACCCACCGAGCGCTTTAAAGTCCGTCACTCCAAGTCTTTGTTGTGAAGAGACAAGAACCGAGGAACATACACTACTCGCCTGACATCTACACTCGCCTGACACAATGAATATTCAGGACTGATTTCCTCTAGAATGGACTGGTTGGATCTCCTTGCTGTTCAAGGGACTCTCAAGAGTCTTCTCCAACACCACAGTTCCAAAGCGCCAATTCTTTGGTGCTCAGCATGCTTTATGGTCCAACTCTCACACTCATACATGACTGCTGGAAAAGCCATAGCTTTGACTAAACGGACCTTTGTCAGCAAAATAACGTCTCTGGTTTTTAATATGATATCTAGGTTGGTCATAGATTTCTTCCATGGAGCAAACGTCTTTTAATTTCATGGCTGCAGTCACCACCTGCACTGATTTTGGAGACCAACAACAACAACAAAAAAAAATCTTTCACTGTTTCCATTGTTTCCTCATCTATTTGCCATGAAGTGCTGGGACTGGGGGCCATGATCTTAGTTTTCTGAATGCTGAGTTGTAAGCCAGCTTTTTTATTCTCCTCTTTCACTTTTATTAAGAGCCTCTTTCATTCCTCTTCACTTTCTGCCATAAGAGTGGTGTCATCTACATATCTGAGGTTATTCATGTTTCTCCTGGTAATCTTGATTCCACTTTGTGCTTCATCCAGCACAGCATTTTGCATGATGTACTCTGCATATAAGTTAAATAAGCAGGGTGACAATATACAGGCTTGATGTACTCCTTTCCCAATTTGGAACCAGTCTGTTTTTCCATGTCCAGTTGTAACTGTTGCTTCTTGACCTACATATGGATTTCTCAGGCAGGAAATAAGGTGGTCTGGTATTCCCATCTCTTGACATATTTTCCACAGTTTGCTGTGATCCACACAGTCAAAGGCATTGGTGTAATCAATAAAGAAGAGGTAAATGTTTTTCTAGAATTCTCTTGCTTTCTCTATGATGCAATGGATACTGGCAATTTGATTTCTGGTTCCTCTGCCTTTTCTAAATCCAGCTTGAACATTCAGATGTATTGTTGAAGCCTGGCTTGGAGAATTGTGAGCATTACTTGGCTAGTGTGTGAGATGAGTGCAATTGTGTGGTAGTTTGAACATTCTTTGGCATTGCCCTTCTTTGGGATTGCAATGAAAACTGACCTTTTCCAGTCCTTTGGCCACTGCTGAGTTTTCCACATTTGCTGGCACACTGAATGCAGCACTTTCACAGCATCATCTTTTTTTTTTTTGATTTTTTTTTATTGTTTTTGCCATACAATGTCATGATATCACCATGGGTTTACATATGCTTCCCCTCCAGAACTCCCCTCCCTCCTCCCTCCCCCCCGGGAAATCTCGCTGCACCAGCCCCGAGCATCAATCCTGGGCTGGCGATTGATTAGACATATGATAATTAACTTGTTTCAATGTCCTTCTCCCATATCATCCCACCCTTACCCTCATCCCCAAAGTCCACGAGTCTATTCTATACATCTGCATTTCTTTCGCTGTCTCACATGTTGGGTTCTCGTTACCGTCTTTCTAAATTCCATATATATGTGTTAATATACTGTATTATTGTTTTTGCTTCTGGCTTACTTCACTCTGGATAATGGGCTCCAGTTTGGTCACAGCATCATCTTTTAGGATTTGAAATAGCTCACTGGAATTCCATCATCTCCACTAGCTTTGTTTGTAGTGATGCCTCCTAAGGCCCACTTGACTTCACATTCCAGGATGTCTTGGTTGTATGTGAGTTACCACACAATCATGGTTATCTGGGTCATGAATATCTTTTTTTTTAAGTTTTTAAAATAACATTTATTTCTTAAAAGTTAATATGTGCATAATAGGAAACCAAAAAGCACAAGAAGCAAAAAACAAAGTCATTCATAATCACAAGCAGTTTACCATTTGACATGTCCTTCTAGGTCTCATTTGTGTATTTTCACAACTAAGCATCCATTTTTATGTAATTAAGACCATACAGTTATGTATCATGCTGTTTCACACATCATGAATATTTACCATTTCAAAGTCCCAAAGCTATGAGTATTTTGATAACCAAGAATACATTACACCAACTCAATCCGGAAGGAAAAAAAATGAAATCTTGCTTTACTTGGCAAAAAAATTTCAAAGACAAAAATGGCAACAGGCCTCTAGATAAACACACTGGCAGAGCTATGATTAAAATACTACATTCACTTAATGTTCAATTAAAAAGAGACATAAAGCAACAGAGTACACAAAGTGTAATAGTTCTAAGAGGAGTCAACATCTGATCTAAACTATTAAGGTATTAGCAAGGAGGTATGTTTCTGCTGAATTATTTAACAATGCATTCCTATAGTACATGAATATCTTTTTTGTATAGGTCTGCTTTCTTGCCATCTCTTCTTAATATCTTTTTCTTCTGTCAGGTCCATACAATTTCTGTCCTTTATTGTGCCCATCTTTGCATGAAATGTTCCCTTTATATCTCTAATTTTCTTAAAGAGATTTCTAGTCTTTCCCATTCTATTGGTTTCCTGTATTTCTTTCCATTGATCATCAAGGAAGGCTTTCTTATCTCTCCTTGCTATTCTTTGGAACTTTATATTAAATTAGTATACCTCTTCTTTTTTTCTTTGTGTTTAGCTCTTCTTCTTTTCTCAGCTATTTGTAAGGCCTCCTCAGACAACGATTTTGCCTTTTTGCATTTCTTTTTCTTAGGGATAGTCTTGATCACTGCTTTCTGTATAATGTCACAAACTTCCATCCATAGTTCTTTAGGCATTTTGTCTATCATATCTAATCCTTCTAATCTATTGTTACTTTCACCGTATAATTGTAAGGGATTTGATTTAGGTCATACCTGAATGGTCTAGTGGTTTTCCCTACTTTCTTCAATTTAAGTCTGAATTTGCCAATAAGGAGTTCATGATCTGAGCCACAGTCAGCTCCGAGTCTCTTTTTTGCTGACTATATAGAGCATCTCCATCTTTGGCTGCAAAGAATATAATCAATCTGATTTCTGTATTGACCATCTGGTGATGTCCATGTGTAGAGTCTTCTCTTGTGCTGTTGGAAGAGGATGTTTGCTATGACTAGTGCATTTGCTTGGCGAAACTCTGTTAGCCTTTGCCTTGCTTCATTCTGTACTCCAAGGCCAAATTTGCCTGTTATTCCAGGTATCTCTTGACTTCCTACTTGGCATTCCAGACCCCTATGATGAAAAGGACATCTTTTTTGGGTGTTAGTTATAGAAGGTCTTGTGGGTCTTTATAGAACCATTCAATTTCAACTTCGTCAGCATTAGTGGTTGGGGCATAGACTAGGATTACTGTGATAGTGAATGGTCTGCCTTGGAAACAAACAGAGATCACTCTTTCATTTTTGAGACTGCACCCAAGTACTGCATTTCAGACTCTTTTGTTAACTATGAGGGCTACTCCATTTCTTCTAAGGAATTCTTGCCCACAGTAGTAGATATAATGGTCATCTGAATTAAATTCACCCATTCAGTCCATTTTAGTGGTCCCATCTCTTCATTCTTTCTGGAGTTATTTCTCCACTCTTCTCTAGTAGCATATTGGGCAACTACCAACCTGGGGAGTTCATCTTTCAGTGTCCTATCTTTTTGCCTTTGCATACTGTTCATGGGGTTCTCAGGGCAAGAATGCCAAAGTGGTTTGCAATTCCCTTCTCCAGTAGACCCCGTCCATCTGGGGTGGTCCTGCATGGCATGGCTCATAGTTTCATTGAGTTAGACAAAGCTGTGGTCCATGTCATCAGTTGATTAATTTTCTGTGATTGTGGTTTTCATTCTGTATGCCTTCTGAGGGATAAGGATAAGAGGCTTATGGAAGCTTTATGAAGGGAGAGACTGACTGTGGGGGAAACTGGGTCTTGTTCTGATGGGTGGGGCCATGATCAGTAAGTTTTTAATCCAATTTTCTCTTGATGGGTGGGGCTCTGTTCCCTCCATGTTGTTTGACCTGAGACCAAAGTATGGTGGGGGTAGTGAAGATAATAACCTGGAGAAATATCAATAACCTCAGATATGCAGATGACATCACCTTTATGGCAGAAAGTGAAGAAGAACCAAAGAGCCTCTTGACGAAAGTGAAAGAGGATAGTGAAAAAGCTGGCTTACAACTCAACATTCAGAAAACTAAGATCTTGGCATCTGGTCCCATCACTTCATGGCAAATAGATGGGGAAACAGTGGAAACAGTGAGAGACTTTATTTTCTTGGGCTCCAAAATCACTGCAGATGGTGACTGCAGCCATGAAATTAAAAGATGCTTGCTCCTTGGAAGAAAAGCTATGACCAACCTAGACAGCATATTAAAAAGCAGAGACATTACTATGCTGGCAAAGGTTTGTCTAGTTAAAGCTATGGTTTTTCCAGTAGTCATGTATGGATGTAACAGCTGGACAATAAAGAAAGCTGAGCGCCGAAGAACTGATGTTTTTGACCTGTGGTGTTGGAGAAGACTCTTGAGAGTCCCTTGGACTGCGAGGAGATCCAACCAGTCCATCCTAAAGGAAATCAGTCCTGAATATTCATTGGAAGGATTGAGACTGAAGCTGAAACTTCAATACTTTGGCCACCTGATATGAAGAAGTGACTCCTTAGAAAAGAACCTGATGCTGGGAAAGATTGAGGGCAGGAGGAGAGGACGACAAAGGGTGAGATGGTTGGATGGCATCACCAACTCGATGGACATGAGTTTGAGTAAGCTCCGGGAGTTGGTGATGGACACCGAAGCCTGGCATGCTGCAGTCCATGGGGTCACAAAGAGTCAGATACAACTGAGCAGCTGAGTTGACAGGCTTCTGTTGGAGAAGGAAATGGCAACACACTCCAGTTCCTTGCCTGGAGAATCCTTTGGGCAGAGGAGCCTGGCAGGCTATAGTCCATAAATTGCAAATAGTCGGACATGACAGAAACGATTTAGCAGAGCCCTCTGTGGTTCCTTATGGAATTTCTAACGAAGGACTCCTGTACTGTGTGGGAGGGACTCTCTTGGGAGTTCAAGTAATGTTATTTCTAATTCTGCCTTAGCATGACTAATTACTATCAATAAAGGGAAGGGTGAAAATGAAAGGGAATATTTATTTGGAATATTTATTTGGTATCTATTTTGTGTCTGGTGTTTCATACATGCCCTTTCCCCAAATTACAACAGTTTCTTGTGTCATTCCTGCAACTTTTCCAGTGCTGGAAATTAAAGAAAGAGAGTTTAAATGATTCTTACAACTTGTACTTTTCCCCTCATGTTTTACTGCTTCTATCCCCTTACGCTATCTGGGCTCCAGTTTCTGTACCTGAAAATGAATGGACTGTTCAAGATTATGTCTTGGCCTTTTTAGTTCTAAAATCAGTGAGTTTATCTTGACAGTGCAGTTTCTCAATCTTGAGGCAACTTCCTTTGCTGAAGCCTTTCTATTTTTACAGTACTATGTACCATTCAGTAATAGCTAATTGAATGAAAGGACTGAATTTAATCACCTAGGTGGCTTTAGGTGTTAAAAAGGTTTGCTCACACTACCTGAGCAAACCTTACATATTCCTGTTTCTTCACTATTGCCTGTGTTTTGTTCTCCACTTATCCAAATTCTACTCCATCTTCAAAGTGCAGCTCATCCATGCAGGCTTCTCAAGCTGCCAGTGAACCGCTCAATAGAGAAAGGAGGATAGGATTATTCCAGTTGATCTAGGGATGGAGTCAGTCCTACATAAACCTTGGAATGCTACATAATGAAGGAAGAACAGAATGGAAAAGGATTTAAAGAAAATAAAATGTTCCAAAATTGCTCTTCCCTAGAAACTCTGGGCTTCAAAGGGCCACATTATTGCCTTAGAAATAAAATGACTGGTATCTAATTTTAAAATCGACATCACCTCTAGTTTTTATGACTTCATAGACTTTTCTTTTTTTTTTTTTTATTAGTTTTGCCAAACAATGACATGATATCACCATGGGTTTACATATGTTCCCCCTCCAGAACCCCCCTCCCTCCTCCCTCCCACCAGGAAATCTCGTTGCACCAGCCCGGAGCATCAATCCTGGGCTGGCGATTGATTAGAAATATGATAATTAACATGTTTCAATGCCATTCTCCCATATCATCCCACCCTTTCCCTCATTGACAGAGTCCACAAGTCTATTCTATACATCTGCGTTCCTTTTGCTGTCTCGCATGCTGGGTTCATAGACTTTTCACAACTGACCTCTGCTCTGCTGTTACATCCATAAATCTGCTTGTACCCATCTCAGTCTTGAACAGTGGTAGAAGATTACAGGAGAAGACCAACTTTATTTATTATCTCTCTGCCTAAGGACATTCTGAAGAGGTCCAGGTCACTATGTACAGAAGAAGAACCACAAATCAATGGAAAGATTTATTCTTTGTAATGCATCTTTGTTCTTAGTAAAACAAGGTGGAATCAGCATTAGGTAGCCACAACCACAAAATTAAAATGCTTACTCCCATATTTATACACTATTATGATCTCCAACATTTGGCATAGATGATTAAGGAATGTGAATTCTTGCCTGGGAAATCCCATGGACAGAGGAGCCTGGTGGACTGCAGGCCAAGGGGTCACAAAGAGTCAGACATGACTGAGTGACTATAAACATTCTGGATCACTGTGACTTAAGAATCATAGTGATATACTGCTGCTGCTCCTTTTGTCCTTTGAAGGTTATCATTTACCTTTGTATCCCTGATACCTGGTACAATGATAAAATGAGTCATTCAATAAATATTTGTTGACCAAATCCAACAATCAATGGACTCAACTCTATTTTTTCTCTATTTCTTCCCTAATATGACTCTGAAAATGTGTCATCATTATAATAAACACATTAATTTAAGGCCGGAAAATCTGAGTCATAAAATGGAAGAAACTTCTGTCCTCTGTGCTTTGCTAATGTTTCTGTAGTTATATTTGCAGATCATTTGTTTGTACATGCCTCTCTCCTCCACTGGACATGTGTTTTCTAAGGGAGGTGGCTATCTTACTCATCGGTGTATCATCAGCTTTCATTATAGTGTCCAACACATAATACACTTTGTAGATGTTTATTAAATGAGTGACTAAATATATTTCTGAAATAATAGCTGTGCCTACCTTGACTTCCCGCTCATCCCTATCCTAGTTTTTTTCTTTTTTTCCTTAGAATTTTTAGATACTTCCTGTTGTATTTAGACAGGCAGCTTGTGGGAAATTTACAAGTAAAACCTTTGCTACAAAAAGGGATGTAATCTTTTTAAAACTGATGTCATCTTTTTAAAATTCTTTTTTTTAAATCACAAAATTGTAAAGCTTGAAAGAACCTCATCAGCCTCAAATACAAATAATATATTAAGAATCTTACCTAGCAATAACATGAAATTGGTATGGTATCATTTTTATAAAGAATATATACGATCGATTAGAAAATGAAGACTTTGAAAAAAATATATGACCAATCACTATACAGGAGAAATTAAAGTGCAAGGAATCAGCATATAAAAAACACATTTCATACAAACAAGTGGTAGGAATTATGGGAGAATATGACCTCTTGTCAGAGAAGGCAATGGCACCCCACTCCAGTACTTTTGCCTGGAAAATCCCACGAATGGAGGAGCCTGGAAGGCTGCAGTCCAGGGGTCTCGAAGAGTTGGACACAACTGAGTGACTTCACTTTCACTTTTCACTTTCACGCATTGGAGAAGGAAATGGCAACCCACTCCAGTCTTCTTGCCTGGAGAATCCAGGGACGGGGGAGCCTGGTGGGCTGCCATCTATGGGGCAGTGCAGAGTCGGACACAACTGAAGTGACTTAGCAGCAGCAGCAACATGACCTCTTGTGCTCTGCTGACAGGAGTGCAGACTAGTGATACCATTCTGAGAAGCCATCTAGCATTACTGGCTGCATGTGAATACACCATAGAATCCAAAGAAATTCTCACACAGTCTCCATAGGAGCAGGTAAGAGTTTGGCAGTGAATCAGAGGCAACCATCAGCTAGAGCATGACGAGGCAAAAACATGATTCACGAACCCTAGGAAATTTAGTATGAGAACAGAACTTACAGAGGAGATTTTCATATAGCAATATGATGGGTCTTAGAAAAACAGTACTTAATGAGACAGATGATACAAAACCATTTATGAAAGCTAATAATACATACACACAATACATATTTTGCAACAACACCTACAACCAAAACCAAAGCAGCCCTCATCAAGGATGGTAACTTATTATGGAAAGAAAAGAAAAATACAGAATATAGTGATAAATGGGAATAAATTATTTTTAAAAATAAGAGGGAGTTCTCATAGCTCACAGATGATAATGTTTCATCAACTGATCAATATGATCGACTTCCAATATATTGGAAATCCACAAGAAAAAATGAAAAGGAAAAAAAAGCCAAAATGTGATAGTAATAACATTAATGCAAATTAAATCCATAAGATAATTTTCTCAATTAGAATAATAAAAGATTTATTTTACTTGAATAATCCTATGTTTGTCACTTATTCCAGGTAAATAAATAATGGTTAGCACTGCTATTTAACCTCAATTCTAGATGTATAATTCAATACAGTTAAGAAAAAAAGAAAGCTAAGGTAAAAAACTAGAAAGAAGGAATATTTATTATTTTATTGTATACTTGAAAAACTGAAGACAATTTTGAAGACAAATTTCAAAAATTTTTGAAAGTTTTTTTGCAACTTTTCTATTACCGATAAGTAATTTGGCAAGAAGTTTGGGCACAAATTTTATATTTAAAAATTAGTAGCCTTCCTAAATAGAATTGAAATTAGTTGTTTTAAAGAAAAATTGCTTGATTCACAACAGGAAAAAAAAAAGCTTAGATAATTTACCAGTTTGTGTTAGTTGCTCAGTCGTGTCCAATTCTTTGTGACCCCCTGGTCACAAGTAGCTCACCAGGCTCCTCTGCCCATGAAATTCTCCAGGCAAGAATATGGAGTGGGTTGCCATTCCAGAGGATCTTCCTGACCAAGGGATCAAACCCAGGTCTCCCATATTGCAGGCAGATTCTTTCTGTCTGAGCCACCAGGAATGCCAACTTATCAGTAGTCTTTACTATCTAGAAAAACCCGATAATTTCTTCAGAGAGACAAAAAAGAGACTTGAGCAAATGCCAAGGCATACAATGACCTTAGATGGAAAAATCTGACAACTTTATAATGCCAATTCTTTCCAAATCAACCTATAAGTCTGGTGCAATTTTACCAAATAGCAACTCATTTATTTGTGAAACAAAAAGCTGATTTCAAAGTCAGTGTAAAAGAATCACTAAGATTATCCAACGTAATTCTACAAAAGAAGAATATTGAGAGGGGGCAAGCTTAAAAGATGTTAAAATGTTGTATAAGGCAAAATAATTTATAGAATATATTGTAGATACATGAATTGATAGATACATAGAACAAAAAAATAACTCAAAAAACAGTCCCAAATGTATATGGGGATTAAGCACATGAAAAAGATAACATGTAAAATCAGTGAAGAACAGAAAGTTTATTCAATCCATGGTATCGGAATAACTGGATGGCCATCTGAAAGAAAAGTCTAATTGGATCAATAATATAACTTTAAAAAATCATAAAAAGGAGAAGAAGAAACCATGGTAGCAATTTTTGATATATGATGTCTGAGTTGTAAATGTCTCCCCAAACTCATTACAAACATTCCCTGGTGGTTCAGATGGTAAAGAATTAGTCTGCAATGCAGGAAACCCAGGTTCCATCCCTGGGTTGGGAAGATTCCCCTGGAGAAGTGAATGGCAACCTACTTCAGTATTCTTGCCTGGAGAATTCCATGGAATTCTGGCAAAGAGCCTGACATGACTGAGCGACTTTCACTTTTACTGGTAAATTTACTGTACCAGTACAACTTACCTGTCAAACTATCAGAATTACAACTTTATGTATTTTTGACGCAGAAAAAACCATATTGCCTTGTGCTGAGCTAGGTGGAGGGGCTATACAGCAGCTGCTAGTTCAGATTGCCAACTTTGTTCTCACTTGTTCCCAGACAGGAGTATGCCAGGTCTTCTTAGTGCTCTGAGATAGACAAGACAGAAGTCAGTCCTCTTGGCTGGCTCCTGAAAACTTGGGTGTTTTTGATGTGTGATTTTCCTTTCCACAAGGAGAAATCTAGAGCTTAGTATTTTTCCTCTGCGCACTCTGTGCTGATCTGGGAGGAGGGCTATAATAATTACTAGTCTAAACCACCACCTCTGGTCTCAATGGTCTGAAGGTGGCTGGAGAAGGAAAGGGCAACCCACTCCAGTATTCTTGCCTGGGAAATCCCATGGACAGAGGAGCCTGGTGGGCTACAGTCCATGTGGTTGCCATGAGTTTTATATGACTTAGCAACTAGACCACCAGAGTATTCCAGGTTCCATCAGCACCCTGAGACAAGCAATACAGAAGCCAGTCTTCTGGGAAGCCTCCAGAGAAGCTGGGTCGTTAGGTGTCAGGTTCAACTCATTCCTTTCCCTGAAAGAGGCAGAGATCTTGAGGATTTCCTTCTGATCATACTGTGCTATGCTGGAGGTAGAAATTATACACAGAGGGTGTCTCAGATTTCCTTATTGACTTCAATGCCCCTAGTTTCCTGCTTGCCAAGGTTATATGAGCGACTGAGTGTGCGCGCACACACACACACACACACACACACACACACACACAAGGTTACACAGGCTTTGAACCAGTTTCTGGATGTCTCACAAAGGGATTTTTGTCCTAGTGTCATGGGTGAATTAGGATGTTGGGTAAATGAAGCATCCAGAGCTTTCTGTTCTGCCATCTTACTGACATCACTCAATAATATACTTTTAATTTTTTGCTTTGTCTTAGAGACTCTTGGCACACAAAATAAGATTTGATGATTAAGGTTGATGTTGAATACAAAGCATTCAATGCAGTGCAGACTTCAACAGAAGTTTTAGCCTTATTATTTTTATTTTGTGAAAAAAAGCACAGAGGCTCCAAGGGATTAAATGTGAAATAAGCAACAAGTCTTACATAATGCATAGTATTGGACAACCAGACTTTAATACCTGACTTGGTACAAAAGACAATATAGACTCTAGGAATAAATTTATGCTCATTTAGCCTTGGGGCCATTTTACTATATTATTTATGTTCTCATAAAAGCAAAATAAAGATCAGGTAAAGTAAAAACCAAGTAATTTATCAGTTATGTTAGTGGTAGGACTGATGAGAATTCAAAGGTTTGAAAATTATCTAATCACATTAATTACCTATTGCCACATCAAAAATTATAACAGATTTAGTGGCTTAGAAAAACACATTTATTATCTCACAGCTTCTGTGGGTCAGGAATTTAGGCACAGCTTGGTTAGGTTGTCTGTTTCAGGGTCTTTCACAGGCTTCAGCTATGGCATTTGTCCAGGGCTACGGTCTCATCTGAAGGCTTGAATGAGAAAGGATCCACTTCCAAGGTCACACGCTTGTTGGCAAAATCCAGTATGTCAAGGGTAATTGGACTGCAGACCTCTGTTCCCAGCCGGCTGTTGGCTAGAAGTATATCTCAGTTCCTTGCCACATGACCTTTCCTAAGATGGCAGTATGCAATTGAGACGGCAACAGAGATTCTGCTAGCAAGATGGAAGTCATAATTTTATGTCACCTAATCACAAAAATGACATCCCAACTTCTTTCCCCTATTCTAGAGATTAGTTAGAAGCAAGTCACTAGCAAGCCCACATTCAATGGGTAGGGACTCCAAGAGGATGTGAATGGAAGGAGATAAGGATCTTTGGGAGACATCTTAGAACCTACCTGCCACACTAGTCAATTTTAAATCTCCTAAAGAATAAGAGACTAGGTAAATAGAAAACATTCCCATTTGGCTCTTTGATATACTCTTAGACTCTTAACAGGAGACTTCTCTCACAAAATTAGCTTTTACTTACACAGATATATTCTGAGAATGTAGTGTAGCTCTAAAGCTTTATAGGTAACAAAAAGAAGGCAAGAAGGAAATCAAAGTTATCTATGACTAGTTAAATGGTTTAACTGCATAAAATCAGGAGATCCTATTTAATGTTGGCGGACCAATCTGAATAATGGATATCAACACACTTAATCCAACATATATGCATTGAGCATAGTGTTTTGAATATAGTAAGGGCTAATATATATTTGGAAAAAATAAAATAGAATAGATTTAAATGTGTAGATTTCAATTATCCTTGCTGAGATTGTTCATACTTTAACTTTTACCAAGAGCCATTCTGCCTCTGCTTACAAATGTAATGAAACATAATTTGTTCCTTAAAGTAGAAATAAAATTGAATATAAAAAATCAAACTCAGTGCTATTATTTCTCACTCCTAACAGAGCTGTGCTTATAAACTGCAAAGGGCTGTCTTCTTTCTAATCTGAGGGGAAGTTCCAGCCCACCAAATGGAAAGCTATATTCAACAAAAGCCAAGGAGTTAAGAAGCTAGGTATGAAACTGTGCTTTCCTCATTACATGCAATGCGTGGTTGGGATCATTCAAACTAATGCCTGGAAATCTTCTACTAAAACAATCAGAAGGTAGGTTGGGAGTTTATGACTTTTGACCAGATCCACAGCCCACAGCTGCAACAGTGAATTTTAATTAGGTATTATTCCAGAGAAGAGTTCCTATGCTGGTATTAAATCAGAAAAAAAGCAGTTCCACATTGCAGGTTCATCAATCTGATAGAAATGAAAATAGAATTGACTTAGAGTAGGAAACTACTTTATAGAAATGAGAGGACTTCTACATAACCAGAGTATCAGCCACAAGGTTCATGCCAATTATTATAAAAATATATGTGATAAATGAATAACAATTTTATTTATAAAGTACTATTTTCAGAGTACTAATAAGACAATGGTTTTCCTTGAACCATCTATGATTCCAATGCATTGCTTTTATTTTTGGTAAGATTAGGATAATATTAAAGAAGCCATTAAGGCTATAAATATGTATAATCTTACTTCAAGTCTTGACTGGTTCCATTATACATTATATGTCTTTGTGACCTGCCTCCTGCTTCAAGCTTCTATTGTGCATTCCCAAGCAAGACCCTGATGCTGGGAAAGACTGAAGGTGGAGAAGAAGGTGACGACAGAGGATGAGATGGTTGGATGGCGTCACCAACTCAATGGACATGAATTTGAGTAAATTCCAGGAGTTGGTGGTGGACAGGGAGGCCTGGTGTGCTACAGTCCACAGGGTCGCAAAGAGTTGGACACAACTGAGTGACTGAACTGAACTGAAGCAAGCTATAATTGACCCTGAGTCAAGAATATAATTATTCAGATATGTGCAAACTTTCTTCTTTGAGTGTATCACAGGAATGTTTCTGCCAATGAAGATTGAAAATCATGTATATTTTTAAGTATGTAAGAGAAATACCAGGAGAATTTCATAGTTATTGAGCAACTACTATGTCCCAAACATTTTTTTTTTTACTTATATTCTCTCAATGAATGATCAGTCTTGCAAGTAGACTTTATTATCTCAGTTTGATAAATGAGAAAAGGGAAACTGAGACCATGGGAAAAAAACCAAGGAAAGAAAACTAACATTTGTGAGCCAGTGACTACTAACATGAGATACATTTCATATTTAATAATTCATTTAAACTTCATACACTCTTCCCCTTGTTACAGTTACAGAAACTAACATTGGGAAATGTTAAATAATTTGCACAATATTCCATACCTAGCAATTACTTGGATCTCATGTGGATCTAATTTCTTGTACTTTTCCCAAGTATATCACAGTATTTTGGCATAAAATTCTTTATATATAGCTTCTAGCAGAGGTACTGAAGAATTAAGATGGCTCCCTGCCACCTTAAGACAGCAAGATTTCTATTTATAAAACTGTTATGTTCCCCAGGAGAGAAGGGCATCTTGGAACATTTCCAGAATTAAATTTATCCATAATTAAATAAATTAAATTATTAAAAGTAAATATTAGAAGTATCTTCCTTGGCTCAACTGTATGTTCCAAAATAGGACCAGTTACCAAATCTACTCTATTATACTTTCTATTCTTTCTTTCTTTTTTCTGCAAGAAACTTAGAAACTTATTGAACACTTCTTGCTTCACTATAATTTCTTTTTAACTCATCTATTTCTTGTTCTAGAGTAGGAGTTCCTTAAAAGCAGATACCTTGATATAGTCCAGGTGTCTAATTCCTGGCATTTAGCAGGTGTTCAATAAAAACCAAAAGGATGACTGACTAAATACAAATAAATTAATTAATCAACAAACATATGAAGCAACAGGGTACCAAACCAGACTGATACTTGGTTCTAGCAAATCTCAGAGTACTCTAGACTATGTGATGTGATGCCACCAGGCTGCTTCAAGTTGTAGATTTCGCAAATCTCAGAGTACTCTAGAATGTGATGTGATGCCACCAGGCTGCTTCAAGTTGTAGATTTCGCCTGGCAGGTCCTCAGCCAGGATTCAGATAACTGAGTGTTACCCACTTCTGTTCCATGACCGTTCTAGATGTTCAGATCTTGATCTCCAACAGCTGAACAGAATACAGCCTCTCTGATTATTCGGTTCTCTATCATATATTTCTCCCACTTCTCCTTCATCCCTCTGTTCCAAACACATTTTTTTTTTGATGTTGCAAAAATACTTAATGTAGGCTTTCCTTCTGCTCGCAAGAATTTTCAGAGACAATGTGCAGTGGTTATGAGCACAAGTTTCAGATCAGACTGAGTGCCTTCAAGGCAGACAATTTATTTATTAGTATGTGACCTTTAAAAAGCTACTTAGTATGTCCAAGTTTCAGGTTCTTATGAGTAAATAGCGATAAGAGAAGTACCTTCCTCAGGGAGTCATCATGGAAATCATCTAAGATAATTTAGATGAACCGAATGTGACCATGGTTCCTGACACTATTTTTTAATAATAGAATGAGACTGAGAAAATGTCTTTTCATTTGGCTATTCAGTTTATAGGAATTAAAACCAAGAGAAAAGAGAAATTTCTTTTATCTGCATCCACAGATTCAACCAGCAGATAATGTAAAACGATCATATTTACTATTGAAAAATCCATGTATAAGTGGACACTCACAGTTCAAACTTGTGCTGCTCAACAGACAATTGTGTTAATTGAATAGTCTAGTTGCAAGGACAAGAATATCTATGGTTGGGCTCAGTTTCAGATCATGAACCCATCTGGGCCATGAGGATGACATGTTTTCGTGGTTAACCTGGACCATATGTATGGGGCTTCCCTGGGTGGCTCAGATGGTAAAGCATCTGCCTGCAATACAGGAGACCTGGGTTTGATCCCTGGGTCGGAAAGATCCCCTGGAGAAGGAAATGGCAACACACTCCAGTGTTCTTACCTGGAAAATTCATGGACGGAGGAGCCTGGTGGGCTATACTCCATGGGGTTGCAAAGAGTCAGACAAGACTGAGCGACGTCACTTTTACTTTCTTTCTGGGTCATATGACCTCCCCGGGGGCTAGGATGGGTGAGGGGGTAAAAAAAAAGGGAATACTGCTCTATCTAAACCACATGGATTGAGAGTAGGCAGGGTGATGCTACCAGAATGAACTTTGCAAGCTACACTGTGCATCCCTAAAGGACTAAACCAGCCATGATGACCAACACAGGATGATTCTACTAATCAAGAGAAGTGCAAGCTCCTCCGAATGCTTGCTTTCTCCTAAATTAAAATACAGAGATACAAAAGAGAAACAGCCAAATTCAAAGCCTATTCTGATTTAATTTAATTGGGAACCACAAAGGAATTATTTTGCTCAAGAAGTCACAAAGTTGAGTTTAAGCATTGCAAGTGAAATCAGTAGATATCCAAGTAAGTTAATCAGGGATTTCTTTAACAGCCAGTTTGGCTAAGAGAATGTCTTTGCAAAAATTCTTTCTATCCCTCTTGTAAATTACTTAAATGTTTACTTTAAACTTTCCACTTTGACTACAGAGACAGTCTTGAAAAGCATAGCTCCCCAGATTTAAACTGTTCACTTACCCCTAGTGGAGGTATGCAATATAAGACAAAAATTATGCAAATAAAATGATCAATTTTCCTATTGTCTGTCCTGTTATAATTAATTAAGATCTTAAGTATTTTCTTGTCTCAGGAAAGAATAAGCAAGAATAACAAAATTTAGAAAGACATAAATTGCCAATATTTCCTAATGTGGCTTTGTTTCAGAAACTTTTGTAAAAGTCCAATTGATGGCAAGCTTCAAATATTACTTAAATCAGGCCATTTACCCATGAGTGTGTATGTGTGAGTGTATATGTATTTGTTTCCTTTTTTCTCTTTCCTCATATTTCTCTTTGTAAGAAATTTCCTCTCTCTATGGTCCTCTATCACTCAAGTCATCAAACAATGATGACTGAACATGATACTCAGACAATGTAACTTTGTTTCTTAAACAGAATGTCAGATGAACCAGCATATTTTTAAAATATTCACACACACAAAAGAGCAAATATGGAAGGTAATTATGGGGTCACAGAACATCTCTTTTCTTTCATCTTTTTGTTTTTAAATGAAACATACATTTTTAGGTTGTGAATTAAATGTGTGAAAATGTTGGGAAGATTATTAAAAAGGATATGAACTATGAAAATCTCCAGTAATAATTAACACAATTAAATAAATGGCTTTTCAATTTCTCAACTGCTAAGTTAAACACTGTGTACCAGGATTTAAAATGAATAAGAAAATCATAGAAACTGACACTTAGTCACACATGCAAAGAACTCTCATTTAGTTCTATTGTGTTTTTAAAACACAAATATTTGACTGGGCAGTGCATCAGATAAGTACACTGAAACATAGCTTTTATTTATGGCCACCAGAACTAAATAAAATTTTGGAGGAGCAGAGGACAAGAAATGAAAACTTTGATTCCATCAGAGATGTTCCCGGTTCTGGGTTAGGCCTATTTTCTCTGGAAGTTCTACAAATTTACA
>ML661885.1:23518597-23607666 GCA_007570785.1 Antilocapra americana
CCAGAACCCCCCTCCCTCCTCCCTCCCCCCCGGGAAATCTCGCTGCACCAGTCCCGAGCATCAATCCTGGGCTGGCGATTGATTAGACACATGACAATTGACTTGTTTCAATGCCCTTCTCCCATATCATCCCACCCTTACCCTCATCCACAAAGTCCACAAGTCTATTCTATACATACCTTAATCATTTAACTTGGCCAAGTCCATTATTAAACAAAAATGCATCTGTGTCTCTCAACAAAAGTTGACTCATACTGGTAGCATTATACTCATATTGACATCTTTCTTTCTAATTCCAAAAAAAAATGCTATCATGAGTTTACTTTCTTGGACAAGGTTTTATCATTAGGTTGTAAGGTAAACCTAACCAGTTGCCACCTTATTTCCGTCTTAAAGTTTCATTTAACATCATGTGTGTAATATTAAGCCTGCATGCTCAGTTCCTCAGTTGCGTCTGACCCTTGCAGCTCTACGGACTGTAACCTGCCAGGCTTCCCTGTCCTTGAAATTCTCCAGCCGAGAACACTGGAGTGGGTTACCAGGCCCTCCTCCAGGGGATCTTCCTCACCCAAAGATCAAACCTGTGTCTCCTGCGACTCCTGCACTGCAGGAAGATTCTTTACTACTGAGCCACTGGGGAAGCCCATATAACATTATTGTGGTCATATGGTAGTTCTATCTTCAATTTTTTAAGGAATCTCCACATTGTTCTCCATAGTGGTTGTACTAGTTTGCATTCCCACCAACAGCATAAGAGGGCTCCACACCCTCTCCAGCATTTATTGTTTGTAGACTTTTTGATAGTAGCCATTCTGACTGGTGTGAGATGATACCTCATTATGGTTTTGATTTGCATTTCTCTGATAATGAATGATATTGAGCATCTTTTCATGTGTTTGTTAGCCATCTGTATATCTGCTATGGAGAAAAGTCTGTTTAGTTCTTGGGCCCATTTTTTGATTGGGTCATTTATTTTTCTGGTATTGAGTTGCATGAGCTGCTTATGTATTTTTGAGATTAATTCTTTGTCAGTTGCTTCATTTGCTATTATTTTCTCCCATTCTGCAGGCTGTCTTTTCACCTTGCTTATAGTTTCCTTCGTTATGCAAAAACTTTAAAGTCTAATTAAGTAGGTCCCATTTGTTTATTTTTGCTTTTATTTCCATTACCCTGGGAGGTGGGTCATGAAGGATCTTGCTGTGATTTACATCAGAGGGTGTTCTGCCTATGTTTTCCTCTAGGAGTTCTACAGTTTCTGGTCTTACATTTAGATCTTTATCCATTTTGAGTTTATTTTTGTGTATGGTGTTAGAAAGTGTCCTAGTTTTGTTCTTTTACATGTGGTTGACCAGTTTTCCAAGCACCACTTGTTAAAGAGATGTCTTTTCTCCATTGTATATTTTTGCCTCCTTTGTCAGAGATAAGGTGTCCATAGGTGTATGGATTTATCTCTGGGCTATTTTGTTCCATTGATCTGTATTTCTATCTTTGTGCCAGTACCATACTGCATGATTATACTCTTTAACACCAGAAAGATATAGCTTTAAAAAAATACCTCCAGTATTTTCTGCAATGAACATGTAACCAGGTAATCACTCTCCTGTACATGTCACCCTGTACAAGCTTTTATGATTATACTTGTCATGCTATACTATAATTGTGTGATGTCAGTCTACACAGTGAGGCTCTGACTCACTGGGATCTAAAGCCATGTTATACTCCTTTTCACACTCAGTGGCAGATGATGCCTTTCCCTGCCTGTCTTTACTGAATCACTGCACTTGTCTTCCTTGGGTACATGCTAAGTCACTTCATTCATGTCCATCTTTTTGTGACACAATGGACTGTAGCCAACTAGGCTTCTCTCTCTATGGGATTCTCCAGGCAAGAATACTGGAGTGGGTTGCCATGCCCTCCTCCAGCTTCTGTGAATCTTGGCTGCTAAGGGCCTGTAGTTACCTTTCTCCAGAGAATTGTGTTTGACCGATAGAAACCCAGAAATGCCTAGGAGCAGTGCCCTCATCAAATGACTGGATGATTCAAAGGTACAAAACCCTAGTCCTTTGACAAATCTCTGGTGTCATTCATACTCCAGAGCTCTCCTGGAGATCAGGCTGAAACTAGACTTAGCCAAACCCACATCGCTGCTTAGCTTCTTCCCCTTTCCTAATCCGCTTCCTTCACTCCCTTATAAGTTTCTCCTCAAACACTTCATTGGTAAACCACTTGCACAAGGGCTCCCACCTCAGGCTGTGCTTTTAGAAAATCTGACCTAAAACATGGCTCAAAGTGCACTGACTTCTGTGAGACTTTTTCTCCTATTAAACTCTGAAACCTACCAGTACAGAAATGATGACATTCATCTTTTCATATCCAACACTTAATTCAGTGCCTGATGGATAATAAAAACTCAAAAAGAAGAGTTTGTAAATTTGAATTAATAAGTAAACATATCAACTTCATTTCTTATTCTCATCTTGTAATAAACAGGTAAGTCCTAGGAAAAGATAGAGATGCATCTAAGGATCATCAATGCCATTATCATTTAATAGCAGTGTTTCACTAAGACTAAGCAAATATGAATTGTTGGTAGAAACAGTAAATTCTGAAGTTGGGGGGGGAAAGAAGCCCTCTGCCAAGTTCCATCCCTTCAGTAATTCAGATAATTAAACAGTGGCACCTCATCAACTGAACAGATTCATTAATAGTAGCTAATGTCCATATATTAAAACACTTCCTTTTTTTTAAGCTTCCTCTGAGAATATTTTCCATTTCTCACTTTCATCCAACTACCATATTAATTCATCATTAAACTGGCGAATATCAAGCCAATTCTAAAAAATAAAAGGGTAGTTTTCGATTGTAGCACAGTGCATCAGCAGAGATTAAAGCAAATGTGGGGCTCTGGTCTCTGCTGTATCCTGTGCAAATGATCCTATTTCTCTTCACTAAGGAAGATGGATAACACTCCACCAAATGAATCAGCAAGTTCATCTAGGAGGACAAGAACTCCCATGTTAATCAAAAGCTTGTGAATATATCTAAATGAATCTGAATGCAGAAGTTTCTCTTTAGTTGTTGTTAAGACATTTCATTTCTTTTCTTTTGAAGCACATTATTAAAGAGGATTAAAAATGCTTTCTATGTATGCCTGATAAGACTAGTTTTTCACCATGTCTCAAATTTGCTGACACTGTGTAAATCCAAGTGGAAACATAATCAGAGAGTACATAATGGAATTAATGTCTTAAATACAATTACTTTACTTTTACTACCCATTCTTTTTAGTGATATTTAAACACTGAGCTGTTGGAAATAAGGATTTTTATTTTAAAGGTAAAACATTAACTACTCATGTACATACACTTCTTAATCTCTATGTACACAATATTCTTAGTTTCCTTGCTAAAATTTAGTGACAGTTTTCAGGTTTATGAAAGTGACAGACATTTCAAAGAGGCTTCTTAAGTATAATATTGCTTTGTATGAGTAACAAAAATTACATTTGTTGGTTTGAAATATTTGATTTTGCTTAACTTTTATTCTTCTTCCAGTTTATTAAAAAAATCTTTTTTATATATCCTTGTACTAATCCTTTTTAGTGTAATTGAGAGCCTGTTATTGCTATTAGTTTTAGTATAATGCTATATTGAGTTTTATTCCTTTTTTTAAATTTATTTTTTAATTGAAGGAAAATTCCTTTACAATGTTGTGTCAGTTTCTGAAGACAGAAGTTTCTTGATCAGTGTTTCTGCTCCAGCATTTGTCTTACTAACAAAGTAGCAGGATTTCTATTGGTAGAAAATGGAAGGATACTCTCAATATTTTACTTTTAATTCCTGTTACTAACTGATCATCTCAAAGTTTGGTCAAGGCAGCATTAAAAAAAAAAGGACTCTTCATGAATACACTTTGTTTAGAAGTAGCAAAAGCCTTCTATTGAGAAAAGGCTTATTGGTTTTCTGTTACTCAAAACTGTGTCAGAAACTTGCGTCACATAGGTAAGATCCACTTCTCAACCCAACAGCCCCAAATTCCACTGTCTAGAAGTAGATTAACCATTCGGGAACACTAGTATTTGGTCAGTTCCTCTGGGAAACTCCAGTCATCAGCTACATCTCAACGACAGAGTTATGACCCAAACAAATGACTCTGGGAATGAGGGGGACCAGGAATTATAAAGAAAACTGGCCTTTCTAAAACTATGTTGAATAGTAGTGGTGAGAGTGGGAACCCTTGTCTTGTCCCTGACTTTAGGGGAAATGCTTTCAGTTTTTCACCACTGAGGATAATGTTTGCTGTGGGTTTATCATATATGGCTTTTATTATGTTGAGGTATGTTCCTTCTATGAATGCTTCCTGGAGAGTTTTTATCATAACTGGATGTTGAATTTTGTCAAAGGCTTTCTCTATTGAGATAATCATATGGGTTTTATCTTTCAATTTGTTAATGTGGGGCATCACACTGATTGATTTGTGAATGTTGCAGAATCCTTGCATCCCTGGGATAAAGCCCACTTGGTCATGATGTATGATCTTTTAAATATGTTGTTGGGTTCTGTTTGCTAGAAGTGGCAGCTTCCTCTGGTTTTGGTATTAGGGTGATGGTGGCCTCATAGAATGAGTTTGGCAGTTTACCTTCCTCTGCAATTTTCTGGAAGAGTTTGAGTAGGATAGGTGTAGCTCTTCTCTAAATTTTTGGTAGAATTCACCTGTGAAGCCATCTGGTCCCGGGCTTTTATTTGTTGGAAGATTTTTGATTAAAGTTTTGATTTCTGTGCTTGTGATGGGTCTGTTAAGATATTCTATTTCTTCCTGGTTCAGTTTTGGAAGGTTATACTTTGCTAAGAATTTATCCATTTTTTCCAAGTTTTCCATTTTATTGGCATATAGTTGCTGATAGTAGTCTCTTATGATCTTTTGTATTTCTGTGTTGTCTGTGTGATTTCTCCAGTTTCATTTCTAATTTTGTTGATTTTATTCTTCTCCCTTTTTTTTTCTGGATGAGTCTGGCTAATGGTTTGTCTATTTTATTTATCTTCTCAAAAAAACAGCTTTTCATTTTGCTGATTTTTGCTCTAGTCTCCTTTGTTTCTCTTTTGTTTATTTCTGCACTATTTTTTATGATTTCTTTCCTTCTACTGATGCTACTGCTGCTGCTGCTGCTAAGTCACTTCAGTCGTGTCCGACTCTGTGCGACCCATAGACGGCAGCCCACCAGGCTCCTCCGTCCCTGGGATTCTCCAGGCAAGCACACTGGAGTGGGTTGCCATTTCCTTCTCCAATGTATAAAAGTGAAAAGTGAAGGTGAAGTTGTTCAGTTGTGTCTGACTCTTGGCGACCCCATGGACTGCAGCCTACCAGGCTCCTCTGTCGATGGGATTTTCCAGGCAAGAGGACTGGAGTGAGGGTGCCACTGCCTTACTAACCCTGGGATTTCTTCTTTTTTCTAGTGCTTTAGGTGTAAAGTTAGGTTATTTATTTGATTTTTCTCTTGTTTCTTTTTTTTTTTTATTGTTTTTGCCATACATTGTCATGATATCACCATGCGTTTACATATGCTTCCCCTCCGGAACCCCCCTCCCTCCTCCCTCCCTCCCAGGAAATCTCGCTGTACCAGCCCCGAGCATCAATCCTGGGCTGGCGATTGATTAGACACATGACAATTAACATGCTTCAATGCCCTTCTCCCATATCATCCCACCCTTACTCTCATCCACAGAGTCCACGAGTCTATTCTATACATCTGCGTTCCTTTTGCTGTCTCGCATGTTGGGTTCTCGTTACCGTCTTTCTAAATTCCATATATATGCGTTAATATACTGTATTGTTGTTTTTGCTTCTGGCTTACTTCACTCTGGATAATGGGCTCCAGTTTCGTCCATCTGAGTAGAATTGCTTCAAATGAATTTTTTTTTAATGCTGAGTAATATTCCATTGTGTATATGTACCACAGCTTTCTTATCCACTCGTCAGTTGATGGGCATCTAGGTTGCTTCCATGTCTTGGCTATTGTAAACAATGCAGCGATGAACATTGGGGTACATGTGGCTCTTTCAATTCTGGTTTCCTCAGTGTATATGCCCAGCAGTGGGATTGCTGGGTCATATGGCAGGTCTATTTGCAGCAAACAGAGGACGCTGAGGCGAGCTTTGAAACTGACAGGAGTAGCAGATTAAATCCCTGCAGGTGGCGCAGACTGCATAGAAAGGAGTCTATAGACTGTGAGAAGGAGAAGCCGGACCAAGGGATCATCTGAAAATCTACAGACCCTTTCCTTCACTGCACGCACCAGCACCAGAGAAAGCCTTAATTATAACTGTACTAGGAACATCTTTTAAATTTTCAAAACTTTTATATATATATATTTTTTTCCTTCTTCTTTTTTTTTTTTTTTAGAATTTTTAAGTCCCCTATGACCTTACTATTTTTTTTCTTTTTTCTTTCTTTTCCTTTATTTTTATTTTCCGTTTTTTTTTTTAAAGTATTTTTGAGAATCCAGTCTTTACTCTAGATTTTTAAGTTTTGCTCATTAGTACTTGGTATCAACTTTGTACCTTTAAGGATCCAAGCTCCAGTACCCACTGCTACCTGGGAGTGAGATCATTACCTTGACTGCTTTCTCCCCATTCTTATCTCTTGCTAGTAACAGTGAGGAAACCTAGACCCACCCACCAGAAAACCACACAAGCCTTCCCATCCAGGAAACTTCGACAAACCACACATCCAACTCATCCCACAGAGAGGAATCCCCACAATAAAGGGACAACACAGCAAGATAAACAAGATGAAAAGGCAGAGAAATACCCAGCAAGTAAAGGAACAGGATAAATACCCCCTAGACCAAACAAAAGACGAAGAGATAGGAAGTCTACCTGACAAAGAATTCCGAATAATGATAGTGAAAATGATCCAAAACCTGGAAAATAAGCTGATTTTTCTCTTGTTTCTTGAGGTAAGCTTGTATTGCAATGAACCTTTCCCTTAGCACGGCTTTTACTGAATCCAACAGGTTTTGGGTTGTCATGTTTTCATTTTCATCCATTTCTATGCATATCTTTATTTCTTTTTTTATTTCTTCTGTGATTTGTTGGTTATTCAGAAGTGTGTTGTTTAGCCTCCATATGTTTATATTTTTAGTAGTTTTTTTCCCCTGTAGTTGACATCTAATCTTACCGCAGTGTGATCAGAAAAGACATTTGGAATTATTTAAATTTTTTTAAATTTACCAAGGCTAGATTTATGGTCCAGGATGTGTTCTACCCTGGAGAATGTTCTGTGTGCACTTGACAGAAAGGTGAAATTCACTGTTTTGGGGTGAAATATCTTATAGATATCAATTAGGTCTAACTGGTCCATTGTATCATTTAAAGCTAGTGTTTCCTTGCTAATTTTCTGTTTAGTTGATCTATCCATAGGTGTGAGTGGGGTATTAAAGTATCTCACTATTATTGTGTTACTGTTAATTTCCCCTTTCATACTTTGTTAGCATTTGCCTTACATATTGCGGTGCTCCTATATTGGGTGCATGTATATTTATAATTGTTATATCTTCTTCTTGGATTGATCCTTTGATCACTGTGTAGTGTCCTTCTTTGTCTCTCTTCACAGTCTTTATTTCAAAATCCATTTTATCTGATATGAGTATTGCTACTCCTGCTTTCTTTTGGTCTCCATTTGCATGAAATATCTTTTTCCAGCCCTTCACTTTCAGTCTGTATGTGTCCCTTGTTTTGAGGTGGGTCTCTTGTAGACAGCATATGTAGGGGTCTTGTTTTTGTATCCATTCAGCCAGTCTTTATCTTTTGCTTGGGGCATTCAACCCATTTACATTTAAGGTAATTATTGATAAACATGATCCTGTTGCCATTTACTTTGCTGTTTTGGGTTCGAGTTTATAAACCTTTTCTGTGTTTCCTGTCTAGAGAAGATCCTCTAGGATTTGTTGAAGAGTTGGTTTGTTGGTGCTGAATTCTCTCAGCTCTTGCTTGTCTGTAAAGCTTTTGATTTCTCCTTCATATTTGAATGAGATCCTTGCTGTGTATAGTAATCCTGGTTGTGGGTTTTTCTCTTTCGTGACAGCAGTCAGAGAAGAAAAAGGAATAAAAGGAATCCAGATTGGAAAAGAAGAAGCACAATTCTCACTGTTTGCAGATGACATGATCCTCTACATAGAAAACCCTGAAGACACCACCAGAAAATTACTAGAGCTAGTCAGTGAATATAGTAAAGTTGCAGGATATAAAATTAACACATAGAAATAACTTGCATTCCTATACACTAACAATGAGAAAACAGAAAGAGAAATTAAGGAAACAATTCCATTCACCATTGCAACAAACACAATAAAATACTTAGGAATAAATCTACCTAAAGAAACAAAAGACCTACATATAGAAAACTATAAAAAACACTGATGAAAGAAATCAAAGAGGACACAAATGGATGGAGAAACATACCATGTTCATGGATCGGAAGAATCAATATAGTGAAAACGTGCATGCTACCCAAAGCAATCTATAGATTCAATGCAATCCCTATCAAGCTGCCAATGGCATTTTTCAGAGAATTAGAACAAATAATTTCACAATTCGTATGGAAATACAAAAAACCTTGAATAGCCAAAGCAATCTTGAGAAAGAAGAATGGAACTGAGGAATCAATCTGCCTGACTTCAGACTATACTACAGAGTTACAGTAATCAAGACAGTACAGTACTGGCACAAAGTCAGAAATAGAGATCAATGGAACAAAACAGAGAGCCCAGAGATAAATCCACGCACCTATGGACACCTTATCTTTGACAAAGGAAGAAGAATATACAGTGGAGAAAAGACAACCTCTTTAACAAGTGATGCTGGGAAAACTGGTCAACCACTTGTAAAAGAATGAAACTAGAACATTTTCTAACACCATACACAAAAATAAGCTCAAAATGGATTAAAGATCTAAATGTAAAACCAGAAACTATAAAACTCTAGAGGAAAACATAGGGAAAACACTTTCTGACATAAATCACAGCAAGACCCTTTATGACCCACCTTCCAGGGTAATGGAAATAAAAGCAAAAATAAACAAATGGGGCCTACCTAATTAAACTTAAAAGCTTTTGCACAATGAAGGAAACTATAAACAAGGTGAAAAGACAGCCTGCAGAACAGGAGAAAATAATAGCAAACGAAGAAACTGACAAAGAATTAATCTCAAAAATATACAAGCAGTTCCTGTAGCTCAATTCCAGAAAAATAAACAACCCAATAAAAAAATGGGCCCAAGAACTAAACAGACATTTTTCCGAAGAAGGCACACAGATGGCTAACAAACACATGAAAAGATGCTCAGCATCACTCATTATCAGAGAAATGCAAATCAAAACCACAATGAGGTACCATCTCATGCTGGTCAGAATGGCTGCTATCAAATGTCTACAAACATTAAATGCTGGAGAGAGTGCAGAGAAAAGGGAGCCCTCTTACACTGTTGGTGGGAATGCAAACTAGTACAGCCACTATGGAGAACAGTGTGGAGGTTCCTTAAAAAACTGGAAATAGAACTTCTGGGAAGTTTCCTCGGCATACACACCGAGGAAATCAGAATTGAAAGAGACACACATACCCCAATGTTCATCGCAGCACTGTTTACAATAGCCAGGACATGGAAGCAACCTAGACGTCCACTGGCAGGTGAAAGCTGTGGTTACATATACACAATGGAATATTATTCAGCTATTAAAAAGAATGCATTTGAATCAGTTCTAATGAGGTGAACGAAACCAGAGCCTATTATACAGAGTGAAGTGAGTCAGAAAGAAAAACATCAATATAGTATATTAACACATATGTATGGAATTTAGAAAGATGGTAATGATGACCCTATATACGAGACAGCAAAAGAGACACAGATGTAAAGAACAGAGTTTTGGACTCTGTGGGAGAAGTCAAGGTTGGGATGATTTGAGAAAATAGCTTTGAAACATGTATATTACCATATGTGAAATAGGTTGCTAGTCCAGGTTCTATGCATGAGACAGGGTGCTCAGGGCCAGTACACTGTGACAACCCTGAGGGATGGGATGGGCAGGGAGGGGGTTCAGGATGGGGGACACATGTACACCCATGGCTGATTCATGCGAATGTATGGCAAAAGCTACTACAATACTGTAAACTAATTAGCCTCTAATTAAAATAAATAAATTTACAAAAAGAAAAAAAGGAAAACTGGCCTTTCATATTGAATCAGTTGCCATTAAACCCAAATCACGTGCTGGATATGTCAGGTATACTATCTCATCTACTCTTTACAATAACTGTGAGAAGAGTTTTATCTTTTTTTATCTTCATTTCATAAGTGATAAAACTTTGTTCTACAGGTATTAAGTAGATTTTACAAAAATCACATAGCTACTAAGTAGTAGAACTGGAATGCAAATTAAGGATTTTCTGTTCCAAGGTCCACTATCTTTTGACTTCATCACTCTATGTCAGGTTATCTAGCATTTATGAAAGGTCTATTTTTTATACTGAGCTCTTGGCATCTCTGCAACTCACAAATTAAAAGGGAAGTTTTTGTGGACACTCTCTTTCTTAATAACACTGGTATTTATATTCCCATAACTCTTCTTCTAGAGGACTTGCTATGCTAAATCACCTCAGGTGTGTCCAACTCTTTGCCCCCCAATGGACTGTAGCTCCTCTTCCCATGGGATTCTCCAGGCAAGAATACTGGAATGGGTTGCCATGCTCTCCTCCAGGAGATCTTACCAACTCAAGGATCAAACTCACGTCTCTTATGTCTCCTATATTGGCAGGTGGGTTCTTTACCACTAGTGCCACCTGCAAAGCCCCATAGGACTTGCTAACTAACAACTAATAAAAGATTTGTTGTAAGAAGCAATTGTGAATGCTAAATAAGAGTGAGCATAGTCTTCTTTAAGGTTATCTAATGAGTTAGTCAAAGGTAGTGAGTGCTTTGTGGGCATGCTAAAACTATGGAGTGTGTCAGCAAATGAAGGCATTCCTGGAGTAAGCAAAATACCAGGTACTCTCTGTGTTGCAAATAAACATCCATAGCAGCCTTGCATGTTCATAGCACCTTGGCCTCTCAGTCCCAGGGAGAGTTCCAAAATTACTGCCCAGCCCTCTGAAGCAGGAAGAAAGGGAATGAGGCTGTATACTCTACAGGGAGGTAGAGGGGAAAATGCATTGTTGTCTTCTTTTTCCTTTGTGAAGTGATGTATGAAGTTACCTACTAAGGGTGAAGGATATGAGACAAAGATGGGGAGACTTGGAGTTGTAAAGGCTAAATGGGTTTGGATCCACTATCTTGGGGAATGGGGAAAAGGATGAACAGGTGGCAAGGTTACTACAATACAGGGTCCATGAGGCCAAGGAATTTTTCTTCCTGGTGTCTCCTTAGCATTTGCTCCTAGTAGGTGCTCAATAAATATTTGTGGAATGAGCAACCTCAGAAGAAATTCTCATATTCATTTTATAAATGGCGGCATCCACGGAACAATTTCGGAAATAAATTCTATTAACAATATTTCAATGAAATTGCTTTATCTCACACCCTATCATCTATCTCTCATGTTCTTTATAATGCCAACCAAAGGGTCTTTGTGCAATTGAAATCTGAGCAAAATGGCTCAAAGATGGATTCTAGGAATAAAGATTAGCCCAAAGATGACTTGTATATGATGGGTCTGGTTTTGGGGTTGGTGATGGTGAAGTGGTCTATGAGTGTTGTAAGATGATTGTATGCAGACAAGACTGGGGTCCTTTGGGAACATGGTGGACCACAGTTGCGTCCTTACCTCTCTCCCCTATAAGCGCTAGCCTGCCCCTAACGGGCTATCTCTGAGCACCAGAGTTTCCCAGATACTGTTTCTGAACTGCTTCTTTCCCCCTTGTTCCAGAGTTTCTTGGTAATCCCTCTGTCTTTTCTCATCCTTCAAGAGGAGATTCTGCCAAGGCTACAGAGGACTGGCTCATCCTGTCGCCAAGAGCTGCCCATCAGTTTCGGTGCTCTTTTTTCAGGAGCTTCCTAACTTCCACAGGAAACCACAGTACTCACTTGGCATGGGGCTGTTGTGTCATGATGGCTTTAGGTCTTGACAACTACATCCTCCTTGGTCCCCTATCTCATCAACTTTTCAGGATCTCTGAACCATTAATTCACCAGTTCCTCTGGGTATTCCACTTTTGCTTCTATCATGTGGAACTAGAAAGAAAGGGGGAACATCTGTGTGATGCATTAGTTAAGTTTAAGCTTTCAAACAGTGTTTGCAAACCTGACAAAGCATTTTATAATCTTCATATGAAAGCCAAGTTCAAAGCAAAGATACTCAATCTGTATAAAATATACAAATGAGTAAATTATTTCTAATAGTATGACTTTCCATATTCCCCTGCAAAGCTGGACTGGGAAAAAATTACTTTGATTTTAAACAATAAATTCATTTTTCCAATATTCAGGATGCCTCACTAATGCATTTCAGGTTTCCAGTATAATACAGATCTGCCCACATTTGTAAAACAAAAGACTCAGCTGCAGGAGAAATGAGGAAAAAAGCAAGAACTGCATTTCCTAGTAACATGGAAAAAGCATTAAACCAGAATTCATTTTAAACAAGTTTCTGCTCGACAGTGTGGGCTGAGTGTGACTACTAGTTCTGGGAACCCATTACAAAACAAATAAAAGTTAAACACTGCACTGGAAAATTGATACAGTGAGCTGAATTCATTTATCTATTGAATGGTAAGTAAAGCTCAATTTTGGCAGGGAGAGTTAGGATATCTGGGGAGAGGATTTTATCACAAGGATGCAGGTTAAGAACAAGTTAGGTTAAGAAAAATAAAAGGTACAGAGATGGAATTTTATACAAGCATTCAGAATGTGGTGGATTTATATTATGTCAATTTAGCTTAAGCGGAACCAAGTTTCTTCAAAATTGCCTTTTCTACATAGTTCCTGGTTAGCAATGAAGTATCAGCCACACTTTTTGTCTTCAGAAGGCCAAAGTAGACACTGAGGCTCCTTGTAGTCTACACACACTGTTGCTTATTGCTTGATGAGCATCTTGGGGTAAAATACCCTCCTGGAGTTCCCCCTTCCAGATTCTCATTTGGCTTCTCTGGTTCCTGTGCCCTGTGTAGATTTAGATTCGTGATGAAGGGCACTAGCTTTCCCTGCAATATACCCCATCATCAATGTTGCTGGTGTAAAGAACACCACGTTGGTCATGCAGGAGAGTGTCGCAGATTTTAGCCTGTCCTCTTGGCCCCAGTCAGCTTCCCAGGTTCCCACTTGAGTTTGCTTCCCTCACTTCACACCCACCTTCCTTTTTAATTGCGCTCCCTGAGGATTTCTGGCTCCATCATCAGACCCAGAAGAAAGCATCTCATATAATGGTTTAACCATGTCCCACAACTGTGCAAGGGGCCAAGCTACCATAATAACTCTTTTATTGAGATATTAGCATATATTTCAGTGAAGTTGTGTTTCTTTGATCAAACTGTCTGAAACACAGGGTGAGGTTATTTGAGTGGGGAAAGACTGAGGAACAAAATTAGATAAAGCATCTTTCATTTCTCAGAAGAAAGACAATGCCTTTGGCTAAGCTACCGTCACTGCAAAGTTCTCTGCAAAGCTCAACAAAGGTTAAATCTCTTCTCTTTAAGATCTCTAGCTGTGTCCTGAGGGATGAAACAATTTACTAGCAAACTATTTTCTTTATGTTCAATATATTCATATAACTTTATCCATGTGATTGAAGTTACTAGTCACACACTTTTAAATCATATACAATAGGTATATGTTTATGTGTATATTTCATATGTATTTATATTTATGGATACTATTTCAAATATCAACATAGTCAATGTTTGACATGATCTAAATAATATTGCCATTTTTAATAGCAAGTGTTCAATACTTAAGATTTTGCTTTGTATACCACTTTTGATGTGTATTTTTATCTATGACCTTATTTTTTTCTCAAAATAATTTTGAGAAGTTAGAGAAAAGCCAGTAAACAATTGGAGTTTGGTATAGAAGAAGAGAACAAACACCACTCTATAACTAGATCTTGCTTTATTTATTTTGTCTCAAACCTCCACCTATGCCTCAGATTTATTAATTGAAGACCTGTCTTGTTATTCTTTCAATAATCATTGATGGTCCAATAAGGGCCAGACACAACATTAAAGATTAGGGTTAAGGACTAATACATGGAATCTATCCACAACGAGGTGGTATTAAGTATAAGAGACATTGATGTAAAATAAAATTTCAATATGATACAGTGCTACTATAATGTGAGAATGTACAAGGATAATAAGGACCAATTCAACTGGGAAAATGAGCAAGTAAGGATTCATACAGAAAGTGCTGCTTGAGTTAAGACTTGAAGGACAAGTAAAGTTTTTCAAAGTAAAAGTCAGAGTTAACAGCATATGCATAAAGTAGAGTTACTCTTTAGAAATCATAATAGCTCAATGTATTAGTATATATATATATGAGAGATACAACACTATAACAAGACATGTGCATGTGTATATATATATATATATATATATATACAGCCTGGCATGATGCAGGGCTGCAGAGTTGGACATGACTTAGCGACTGAACAAGGAACAGCCAATTAGAATATAGAGAACAGGTAATGAAACTGGTGAGGAAGGCATAACTAAGTTCAAGAGAGACTTCCGGGGTCGTGTTAAGGAATTTGGGCAACAGAGGTCATTAAATGTTTAAACTGGGAAAGAGTATGATTAAATAGCAGGTGTGATCTGACGCTGCTGTGTGAAGAATGACTTAGAGGGAGTGGAGTGGCTTCTGGCTGCTCAAGCTTAGTCTTCCAGGACTGGGATCCTGAGCTAGCCCAGACCACCAGAACCACCCTCCCCACCTGCTCCTCCAATCCTAAAAGTCAGGACCCATACTGACTGGCCCTCCATTTACGGACATTCAATCAAATGAATATTTAGCTCTGCTGTCTATTAGGTTTTCTGGCTCACATGCACTGACAGATATTTGGGTCACAGCCTGCCTGCCTCCCCTCAATGTCACACATGCTACCTTGGGTTTCTGTTACTGCCTGTGTTATCCTGCTGGATCTTTGCCATAGCTGAATACCAGCCCTTCTCCATTTGCTTCATCCTGGGCCCTCGAAGTTCAAATCTCAGCTTCTTGGGTTAGGCAGACATTTTCCTCCACTGACCTTGGATTCTTAGTAATCAGTTCTATCAGATAATCTTAACCTTGGCTAGTTTCATATACATGTAAAATTGGCCCTGTTTAACTCTTTATTCTGAATAGAGTACTCAACTTGTAACTTGCATACCAGACATGACAATGAGAGTAATAAATCATATCCAATTAAACCTATGTTTTATAACCCCATATATCAATTTTAAAGTTAAAAAAAAACTTTGCTAATTATCATCTTTTTAAATTTAAATCTGTTATTTTTTTTAAAAAGAATCTACAGTCATTAAGACAGTATGGTACTGGCACAAAGACAGAAATATAGATCAATCTTTTTAAATTTAAATCTGTTATTTTTTTTAAAAAGAATTCACAGTCATTAAGACAGTATGGTACTGGCACAAAGACAGAAATATAGATCAATGGAACAAAATAGAAAGCCCAGAGATAAATCCATGCATCTATGGACACCTTATCTTTGACAAAGGAGGCAAGAATATACAATGGAGAAAAGACAACCTCTTTAACAAGTGGTGCTGGGAAAACTGGACAGCCACTTGTAAAAGAATGAAACTAGAACACTTTCTAACACCATACACAAAGATAAACTCAAAATGGATCAAAGATCTAAGCATAAACCAGAAACTATAAAACTCCTAGAGGATAACATAGGCAAAACACTCTCTGACATAAACCAAAGCAGGATGCTCTATGACCCACCTCCCAGAATACTGGAAATAAAAGCATGAATAAACAAATGGGACCTAATTAAAATTAAAAGCTTCTGCACAACAAAGGAAACTATAAGCAAGGTGAAAAGACAGCCTTCAGAATGGGAGAAAATAATAGTCAATGAAGCAACGGACAAACAATTAATCTCAAAAATATACAAGCAACTCCTGCAGCTCCATTCTAGAAAAATAAACGACCCAATCAAAAAGTGGGCCAAAGAACTTAACAGACATTTCTCCAAAGAAGACATAAAAATGGCTAACAAACACATGAAAAGATGCTCAACATCACTCATTATCAGAGAAATGCAAATCAAAACCACAATGAGGTATCACTTTACACCAGTCAGAATGGCTGTAGTCCAAAAATCTACAAGCAATAAATGCTGGAGAGGATGCAGAGAAAAGGGAACTCTCTTACACTGTTGGTGGGAATGCAAGCTAGTATAGCCACTATGGAAAACAGTGTGAAGGTTCCTTAAAAAACTGCAAATAGACCTGCCATATGACCCAGCAATCCCACTGCTGGGCATATACACCGAGGAAACCAGAATTGAAAGAGCCACGTTGTACCCCAATGTTCATCGCTGCACTGTTTACAATAGCCAGGACATGGAAGCAACCTAGATGCCCATCAACTGACAAATGGATAAGAAAGCTGTGGTACATATACACAATGGAATATTACTCAGCATTAAAAAAAATTCATTTGAATCAGTTCTACTCAGGTGGATGAAACTGGAGCCCATTATCCAGAGTGAAGTAAGCCAGAAGCAAAAACAGCAATACAGTATACTAACACATATATATGGAATTTAGAAAGACGGTAATGAGAACCCAGCATGCGAGACAGCAAAAGGAACGCAGATGTATAAAACAGACTCGTGGACTCTGTGGATGAGGGCAAGGGTGGGATGATATGGGAGAATGGCATTGAAACATGTTAATTATCATATGTCTAATCAATCGCTAGCCCAGGATTGATGCTCGGGGCTGGTGCATCGAGATTTCCTGGGGGGAGGGAGGAGGGAGGGAGGAGGGAGGGGGTTAGGAGGGGGAGCATATGTAAACCCATGGTGATATCATGGCATTGTTGGCAAAACTAATAAAAAATAAATAAAAAAAATAAAAAGAATCTTACAGAGTGAATATATTGAGACATATTTGTATAATTACCTCACTTTGCTGTACACTTAAAGGGAACACAACATTGGAAATCAACTATACTACTAAACTTTTTTTTAAAGTGAGTAAATTAATGGAAAAACTATAATTACCTTTAGAACCAGAAAATATAGAGATGTATTGTGTAGTAAGAAAAAGAGGCCCCCGAACCACATGCAAAAAAAAATTCAGTGTCTGATAGCTGGACAGCAGGATCCAAAACAGTGATTAAAAAAATGTTTACATCTTGATAATAAAACCCTTCTCATAGTAAACTAATTACAGTATATTCAATATAGCTGAAGAGTGTTACATTTTTAATATTTTAATGTGAATAAAATAGGAAAAAAAAAGAAAGAATCAAACATTAGACCACAAAACTTCCAAGTATCATCTACTTGCCAGGGAGGAAGTATGATATTTTAATGAAAAAAAAATTCCCAACGTATAATACCTAGAATTTTCATTTAAGCAATCGTCCCTTCAGTATTGAGACCCTTTGTCTGTTCCAGGGGGGTAATTGACAGGTAGAATTTTACCTGAAATCCCCTCAAGTTTCCAGTACTCTTGGTCACTTCCTCCTCAAAATTCTCCCTGTTTCTAATCAATGACACTTCATCACAGTCTCAGTGTGAGTTCGAACAAAAAGAGCCATTTCCCAATGGTTGTAAAAATGAGGGAAGTTATATTTTATACAGTAGCAGAGGCTCAGAATTTTAGTGTCATTTAAGATTGATTTCCCATCTTCTCCAAATCAGTTAACTGAAAATTAGAGAAGTTAAGTTGTGCTGATTAGGATCAAAAGGGAGTCCAGGTTTATGAGGGAATTAAACTTAACACAATCTGGAAAGTCACCTTTAAAAAAAAATAAAAAACAATACAAAATTATATCCGGGACTTTATGGGTCATGAAAGTGGGAGGTTAATATTCCAACCAGATCTAAATGAGATAATATCCAACTTAAAAAGGCAAAAGCCAAGAAAGGGTGGAACAACCCTCTGGGAGTGCAGGGAAGAAGAGAGGTATCAGGGACAACTGGATCTGAGACATGAACTTCACCAGGCTTGTTTCTGCCACTGCTCCTTTCTGTACATTAGCCTTACTCCCTCTCACTGTGGACTGGCAGTATTCAGAAGCAGGGAAACATGGCTATTGAGAGCTAAGTTATATATCATAGAGCTTCAACTACTGCTGAGATGCTCACTCTGGGCCAAGCCAAATCCTAGGGAAGGACATTAATTGGTGCAGTTGGGTCCAAGTCAACTGTTGTCAGAGAAGAAGAGTCATATAAACATGGGGGCAATCCAGAAAGCACAGGTTTCCCTGGTGGCTCAGTGGTAAAGAACTGCCTGCCAATGCAGGAGACACGTTTTCCATCCCTAGGTTGGGAAGATCCCCTGGAGAAGGAAATAGCAACCCACTCCAGTATTCTTGCCTGGAAAAACCCATGGACAGAGGACTGTAGTCCGTGGAGTGGCAAAAGAGTCAGACAAGACTTAGTGACTAAATAACAACAACAAACCACTGGCACATGGTCAGAACAGAGAAGGACTGGAGACAATGAGAATGTGGGAAGATAAAACCACCACTCCATAAATGATGTCTTCAGTGCCAAACAGCTAGAAGTGGTATATTCAGGATCATAATCTAAAGGTCCATTTTCAGTTCAATGACTTTTTTTCCCTCTAACTAGTTATAGCAACTAATTAAACTAAAGAACTTAATTTTTCTGACTCAGAATTTTTGTTTTGTTTTCACTCAAAAGTCACATAACGTTCTTCTGAATGATCATTTTATGCATCAATTCTCATTAGAGATTTATTGATAGGAAATATAGGATATCTGTGTTACCTATATATTATGTATTAAGTCATCCTAGACATTGCCTTCTGGTTTTTTTTACTTTTATTCTAATTTGATTTATTTACTTTATTATTGCCTCTTTATCATAGCTATAGGATGCATGAGAAAGTTTCAGTTGGTTGTGCCCTCAGATAAATGAAATATTATGAAATAGCATTGTATAGTTCTTTGAAATGTAAACAGCATCACTACAGGCTATCACTTATTAAAGCCACATTTTTAGAACAAAAAAGCATCTTACTAAACATTTCAGACCAAGAAGTTCCTGTATAAGGAAGTTGCTATTGATTTGCATTTCCTAGTTAAGTCATTTTCTATCAATTTATATTTATTTGCCCTAAACCAAGTGCTTTCATTGCTGGAAAAATTTAAATGAGGGGGAATTTGACAAAATACATCACAATAGAAAGAAAAACCCAGGTGTTTTTTTTTATTATTTTGCTGAGATGAGAAAAGATAGATATATGGATTTCAGTTTTCAGTTGTGCCTCAATAAAGGACAGAAATGGTATGGCCCTAACAGAAGCTGAAGATATTAAGAAGACGTGCCAAGAATACACAGAAGAACTGTACAAAAAAGATCTTCACAATCCAGATAATCACAATGGTGTGATCTCTCACACTCACCTAGAGCCGGACATCCTGGAATGTGAAGTCAGGTGGGCCTTAGGAAGCATCACTATGAACAAAGCTAGTGGAGGTGATGGAATTCCAGTTGAGCTATTTCAAATCATGTAAGAGGATGCTGTGAAAATGCTGCACTCAATATGCCAGCAAATTTGGGGAACTCAGTAGTGGCCACAGGACTGGAAAAGGTCAGTTTTCATTCCAATCCCAAAGAAAGGCAATGCCAAAGAATGCTTAAATTACCACACAATTGCATTCATCTCACATGCTAGCAAAGTAATGCTCAAAATTCTCCAAGCCAGGCTTCATCAATACATGAACCGTGAATTTTCAGATGTTCAAGCTGGTTGTAGAAAAGGCAGACAAACAAGAGATCAAATTGCCAACATCCACTGGATCATCGAAAAAGCAAGAGAGTTCCAGAAAAACATCTATTTATCTATTTTTGCTTTATTGACTATGCCAAAGCCTTTGACTGTGTGAATCACAAGAAACTGTGGAAAATTCTGAAAGAAATGGGAATATCAGATCACTTGACCTGTCTCTTAAGAAACCTGTACGCAGGTCAGGAAGCAACAGTTAGAACTGGACATGGAATAATAGACTGGTTCCAAATAGGAAATGGAGTACACCAAGGCTGTATATTGTCACCTTGCTTATTTAACTTATATGCAGAGTACATCATGAGAAATGCTGGGCTGGAGGAAGCACAAGCTGGAATCAAGATTGCCAGGAGAAATATCAATAACCTCAGATATGCAGATGACACCACCCTTATGGCAGAAAGTGAAGAAGAACTAAAGAGCCTCTTGATGAAAGTGAAAGAGGAGTATGAAAAAGTTGGCTTAAAGCTCAACATTCAGAAAACTAAGATCATGGCATCTGGTCCCATCACTTCATGGCAAATAGATGGGGAAACAATGGAAACAGTGGATGACTTTATTTTTCTAGGCTCCAAAATCACTGCAGATGGTGATTCCAGCCATGAAATTAAAAGTCACTTACTTCTTGGAAGGAAAGTTATGACAAACCTAGAAAGCATATTAAAAAGCAGAGACATTACTTTGCCAACAAAGATTTGTCTAGTCAAGGCTGTGGTTTTTCCAGTAGTCATATATAGATGTGAGATTCAGACTATAAAGAAAGCTGAGTGCCGAAGAATTGAAGCTTTTGAACTGTGATGTTGGAGAAGACTCTTGAGAGTCCCTTGAACTGCAAGGAGATCCAACCAGTCCATCCTAAAGGAGACCAGTCCTGGGTATTCATTGGAAGGACTGATGCTGAAGCTGAAACGCCAATACTTTGGCCACCTGATGCAAAGAGCTGACTCATTTGAAAAGACTCTGATGCTGGCAAAGATTGAGGGCAGGAGGAGAAGGGGACGACAGAGGAGGAGTTGGTTGGATGTCATCACCAACACAATGGACATGGGTTTGAGTGGACTCTGGGAGTTGGTGATGGACAGGGAGGCCTGGCGTGCTGCGATTCATTTGGTTGCAAAAAGTTGGACATGACTGATTGACTGAACAGAACTGAACCTACCAGTAAGGCTTCCTCTGGGTTAGGCCGAGCCTCATGGCCTATTTCACAGTATGACCAAGTCCACAGTTGTTTCACTCTGCTAGGTAGAGCAGGAAAAGAATTACAATTCAGAAGTAGATTTTGTGAGTATGAAGGTAGAAAAACAAAATGAAGGGTTGTGGACACTACACCAAAATGAAGCCATATGAACAATCTTCTAAATGAGAAAGAGCTCCATTGCCTCTCTTTGACATTTTAACCTCAGTTTTTTGATGCCATGGGCCTCTGGGTTCCATTTTTATGAATGCAAACATTTTGTTCAGAATTATAACACTACCAAAAAATTTTTGTCAAGCAAGAACTCTGTAGGGTAAATATCATTATGCCAGTTTTTAATTTACTATTGTGGTTTAATTTACTATTGTGGTTTAATTTACTATTGTGGTTTAATTTATGATTGGATTTGCTATTGAGCACAGTTAAAACATTTTTATGTTTACTTTACTGAAATTATATTCATCAAGATCATTTTTCTGTAAATTGTACACTGCACATCTGATTTACTGGTCACTCATTTTGTCCATATCAAATGTGACTGATTATAGCTTCTACCCAGAGGACTTTTCTTTTATGGTTATTATAATAGGGGTTTGACAGCCCCACATTTAATTTATATGAATTCAATCAGCTTGGCCAAAAATTGAAATACATCTAAGAGTTATAGTGATTTTGAAAATACACCCCAATGGATTTCACACATTAAAACTTTTTATACATGATGGGGATAGAATTGAGCAGTGATTTTTTCAATCAGAAATTAAGGAATTGGGATGTGGGCAAGGTGACTATTGATGAGAAACAAGTTATTAACATGATCTCAAAATATCTCCCTACCAATTATAATTTATAACAAGTACAATTTACTATGCAGTGCACAAGCAAAACAATGTCTTAACCAAGTGATGGAAATTAACATCAGGACATCATGCGTCTACACATATGATAGCATAAGAAGCACATTACATCATTTATTGAGCAATCACAGCAAAAAAGTACATACTCAGAATCATATTATGAGAAAATACTGGGTAAACCAAACTGAAGGACTATCTGTAAAATAACTGGCCTGTCATCTTCAAAATGGGCTTCCCTGGTGGCTCAGACAGTAAAGCGTCTGCCTGCAGTGTGGGAGGCCCAGGTTCGATCCCTGGGTTGGGAAGATCCCCTGGAGAAGGAAATAGCAACCCACTCCAGTACTCTTGCCTGGAAAGTTTCATGGACTGAGGAGCCTGGTAGGCTACAGTCCATGGGGTCACAAAGAGTCGGACATGACTGAGCGACTTCACTTCACTTCAGTCTTCAAACTACCAAGGTCAGGAATGGCAAAAAGAAAGGCTAAGGAACCATCCCAAATTAAATAAGATTAAAAAAAAAAAAAACATGAAAACTAAGTATAATACTCAACCCTGAAGTAGATTCTGTACTGGAAGAAACACTGCTATGAATGACATTATTGAGATATCTGATGAAACTTTAAACGGATTATACATTTTATAAAATCAGTGCAGCAATAAGAAATTTTCCCAAAATTGAAAACTATACACAGTGGTTATGTAAGAAAACAGTCTATTCTTGGGAAATATACACTGAAGTATTGAGTGATAAAGAATCATGATGGATGCAATCTTCTCTCAAATGGTTCAGAAAAAATCTGTGTGTGTGTGTGTGTGTGTGTGTGTGTGTGTGTATGGGTGTGTGTATGTATGTATGGGTATGTGTGTGTGTATACGTGTGTGTATTTATGGGTATGTGTGTGGCAAAGACAATAAAAAAGACAATGTGGCAAAATGTTCAAAAGTAGTAACTCTGTGTAAAGGTTATATAATTGTTCTTTGTAATTTCTTAAAATTTTTCCTTAAATTGGAAAGTATTTCAAAATAGACTTTTTCTTTTTCTTTTTTTAAACAAAATCAAAAGCTCTTTGAAGGTTTTAAATAAACACTAACCAAAATTAGGAAAATTGTTCAAAACCTTAGGTAGAAATTAGGAGTGAACAATTTGAAATTTTCACAAAATTGTGTATTACAAACACTTGAATTATTTACTGATTAAGGTCCTTCTGTAAAATCATATGCTGCATAGAGTAACCAGTTATACATACACATTATTGCACTGTACCAAGAATCTTTGTACTCTGTATTGGTGGGCATTTTAGGGAATTTCCAGAGTAACTGTCACCATATGTGATTTTCAATTTATTTTAGAACTTGAAATCAGATTTTAAAATGTTGCTTGACTGTATTTCTAGAAAGCCCAGTTTTTCTAGGTCAATTTTTACAGATCTAATTTTTGGTTTTGATGCAGACCATTTTAAAGTCTTTATTGAATTTATTACATTACTGCCACTGCTTTATGTTTTGCTTTTTTTCAGATACAGGCATGTGAGGTCTTAGCTCCCCAACAGGGACTGAACTTGCACTCCCTGCATTGGAAAGTGAAGTCTTAACCACTGAACCACCAGGGGAGTCCCACATCTCATCTTTTAAGGATGGAGTCTGCACCATATTGGGGTTTGTACTGATTTTTATTTCTGGCTCCAGTGTGATGAATGGTCTCCTTTTTCTCTCCAGATCTGCGTTTCACCCTTTGCTACCCTCCTCTGGATCTAGGAGCTGTGTCCAGAGCTGCTGTGCCCTCTGGTTCCCAGATGGATGTGAAAAGGGGAGACCCTAGCAGGAGACGGGAAGGTGAGAGCTCAGTAACACTGGATATTTATTCCTGGGCTTACCCCAGCCTGACCAATGAAGGCTGCATTTCTCCACTGAGGTTTGTTCTTTAGTGAACAAACCGCTATCATATTGACTTGAACTGACAAGTGAAAGTCACTCAGTTGTATCTGACTCTTGATCCCTTGAACTATACAGTCCATGGAATTCTCCAGGCCAGAATACTGGAGTGGATAGCCTTTCCCTTCTCCAGGGGATCTTCTCAACCCAGGGATCAAACCCAGGTCTCCCACATTGCAGGCAGATTCTTTACCAGCTAAGCCACAAGGGAAGCCTAAGAATACTGGAGTGGGTAGCCTATCCCTTCTCCAGGGGATCTTCCTGAGCCAGGAGTCAAAGCAGGTCTCCTGCAATGCAGACAGATTCTTTACCAACTGAGCTATCAGGGAAGCCCTGAACTGACAAGGTGACTGATTAATAATGGGCAACAGAGAAAATCTGTGAGAGTTGCTGTGTTAACAAGTATATTCAAATGATTTTTAAAAAAGTATATACAAATGATTAAATGTTTATCCAAGTCATCATTGTCTTTATCAGTTAGGATCCCAGTAAGAAGCAGATGGCACAGTCAAATGGGATAATTGAAACAAGTTTGACAGATTATTGACAAGAGTCCAGTTTGGGAAGGAAACCCAACCACAGGATGCTGAAGCACTTGGATATGGCTAGGACCAGTGTGGAGCCTTTAGCATCTTTGAAAATCTTGAAAGGATAGGAGCTGAAAACAAAAAGCAGATACACTCACATAGCTCACAGTCTATATTAGCATGACTTGGCTATTTCTGGCAACTCAAGCTCAGGAAGATGAAGTTTCAAATAACTCTATTGTTTGTTTTAGGAACTTTCTGAAAGTCCATTCATCTTACTACCACATAGCTTGGCTTATCCTCACTTGAGTAAATTTTTCTTTCTTAAGATAACAGCTCCACCAAGTTTATCAAGCAGTTGTTCATTACTTAACTTCCATGAAAACCCTCATCTCATGGCGTCCACCAATCTCAAACTATTATGAGTTTTGCCCCATGCTAATCGAGTCCTCATGCTGAAAATTACACCTTAAATCAGACCTTTAAAACCTCATACATATTGGATTGGCCAAAAAGTTCATTTGGGTTTTACCATATGATGGGATGAAAAATCTGAACGAACTTTTGGGCCAACCCAATATCTGACTTTGTTCTCTCTCTTATAAGTTGCTGCTAAGACTCTTATCAAAGAGGTCTGTCTTACTGTGATAAACAAAACATTCAGCTTTGCTTTATCAACAGATCATTTTGGTAACACTTGGGGAAGTCAGTATTTGGCAGAGCCACTATTAGAAACTGGAACAAATGCTGTCACTATAAGATACTGGTCACCCAACGGGAGCTGTGACCTTAGTGGAGAACTGCAAACCAGAGAATGAGATGGAGTTTTGTGTCTGGACCTCTGACACCACCTATAGAATTGTCTCACTGACCTTTTGCAGTGATAGAAAACAGGAGGTACTTAAACCACTCCAGGTAAATACTGAGAATTTAGTCCTGCCCTGGGTTTGAAAACTGCCCTTCTTTCTGATTTTGTCTGGGTCTCATCTCCATCATGATAATCTACCTAGTGATTCAAACTTGCTTTATTCTTGGTAGTCCTACCTGACAAGAATTGGAGACTTGACCATAAATTCTAACCAAGTACAAAGTTGGATACCGGATGACTCTTGCCTATTGCTGTTGGCCTGTGAGAATCTCCAACCCTGCCTCAGGTCCGTCTCCTTTGGTGTTACTGTTCAGTCACTCAGGTGTCTGACTCTCTGTGACCCCATGGACTTCAGCACGCCAGGCTGTTCTTCAGTGTCTCCTGGAGTTTGCTCAAACTCATGTCCACTGAGTCAGTGATACCATGCAACCATCTCATCTTCTGTCACCCTCTTCTCCTCCTGCCCTCAATCTTTCCCAGCATCAGTGTCTTTTCTAATGAGTCAGTTCTTTGCATTTGGTGAACAAAGTATTGGAACTTCAGTATCAGTTCTTCCAATGTATATTTTGGATTTCCTTTAGGACTGCCTGGTTTGATATACCTGCTGTCCAAGGGTGTGTATGTGTTTTGAACCCCAGTGACACTGTCTGACCACAGCACATCCCCTGCTACTAAACTCTTTGGTGTGATGTCAGTCCATTGAATATCTAATAGAACCTAAAAGAAAGGTCGTATGCTCACTCTTCCTATATTACGCTCAAAAGCTTGGAAGAAAAAAATATCTTTAAAAGAAACAAAGCAAAGACTATAAATGGATGTCTAAATATATTTTCCAAATCGGTAGAAACTCTCTGATCTTTTTCCTCTCTACGAAGATTACCATCATCTTTAATACACATCCCCCTGAAACATCCGCAAGTGCTCTGTTGAATTATTTAGTATGATTTAGCATGCTATTTGTTCTGTGCTAGACCTGTTTGGAATAAAATAGAGAAAAGGACATGAGACAGACACAGAGGAGCACAATTATAGGCAAATCACAGTAGGTTTCATTCATCATTTTTTTGCTTTCATGCCAGGAACTATTTCAGTTCACTTATAATATGCACATTATATTTTTCAAGAAGATACAAAAACTCATATAATACATATCTCAATACTTTCAGAGATAAAAGTGACTCGACAGAAAAGCCTATGTCACATGCAATTTCCCTGGCACTCTAAAGAAAGAGGGGTAGGTTTTGCCTAAAAGGACATGTTATGAATACCCAGTGTATAAACAGGAAATATGAAATCTTTTTTAGGTTTGGACTCTACTCTGAGAGAGCCAAGTACAGGCATATCTTGGAGATATTGTGCGGTCAATTCTAGACCACCACAATAAAGTGAATATTGCAATAAAGTAAGTCACATGAATTTTTGGTTTACTAGTGCATACAAAAGTTATGTTTCACTGTACTCTATTAAGTGTGCAGCTGCATTATGCTAAAAGAACAATGTACATATCTTAATTAAAGAACACTTTATTGCTAAAATATGCTATCCATCATCTGGGTCTTCTGCGATTCATAACAGTAAAATCAAAGCTCATTGATCACAGATCATTATAACAAATATAATAATAATAATGTTTGAAATACTTCAAGATTACTGAAATGTGACACAGAGACACAAAGTGAGCAAATATTGTTGGGAAAATGACATAGAGGGACTTGCTCAATGCAGGCTGGCCACAAACCTTCAATTTGTAAAAAATACAATATTTGCAAAACTTGGTAAAAGGAAGCAGTGGTAAAACGAGGTCTATAACTAAAAAACTGGAATTATTTCAAGGACTCACGGGGTCCTCAGGTAATGCATTGCTGGGGAACAGCCTTCCTGCTGAGAATAGGTTTTTCATTTTCATTGAATAAATTACACACTCTACAGTCTAATATAGTGACTAAAAGCTTTGGCTTTCATGCTAGAAAATCTAGGTTTAAATTCAAGCTCCTATTTTCACTAGCTCTGTGAGCTCTTTCAAATTAATTTATTTCATTACACCTTGGATACCTCAACTAAAAATGGGAATAAAGTCAGCACTTATTCATACAATTATTATAAAAATTAAGTGAAACAATACATTAAAGCCACAATGCACTACCCACATAGAGTAAGCACTTGGCACTACTGTGTCATTCCAAGTTGCTGTTTTAATATTGAATTTGCACTGCAGAATGGCCAGTTTTCACCTTTAACCCTAGAATCTCCATTTAGATGACATCCAAGAACTCTTATGAACTTGTTCCTACTCAGCTAATTGTTGTTGTTCACTCACTAAGTCGTGTGTGGCTCTGTGTGACCCCACGGACTGCAGCACACCAGGAACCTCTGGCCTCCACTATCTTCCAGAGTTTGCTCAAATTTGTGCCCATTGAGTCAGTGATGCCATCCAAACATCTCGTTCTCTGCCACTTCCTTCTCCTTTTGCCTTCAGTTTTCCCCAGCACAACCCAGGAAGGATTTTCATGTGGAAGTTGCACCAGCACATCATAGATGCTGTGTCTGAAATGAAGCTTATTATCTTCCACCTAAAAAGAGTCCTTCCTCCTAACTTACTGATTGTGTGAGAGTGGAAAAATTCCCTGTTCTCAAAGGCAGCTAGAGTCATAATTTGAGGTCTGAAGACTAATGAAATTAGACAACAGAAGCAATGGACAGATCATTTTGAACAATAAGCCAATCTAGATCTATTTCATAGTAGCACAATAGTTATATATATATATATATATATATATATATATATATAATCTGACCATCACTATGAGTCCTCATACACAGTTGTCTCTCAGTATCCATGTGGGAGTGGTTTCAGTACTCCTGCAGATACCAAACTTCATGGATACCCAAGTCCTTTACATAAAATGGTATAGCATTAAATTTTCATATAAACTACACTCATCCTCCCATACACTTTAAAGCATCTCTAGATTACTTATAATATCAAATACTATGTAAATGCCACATAAATAGCTGCCAGCATGTAACAAATTCAAGTTCTGTTTTTTGGAACTTTCTAGAATTTATTTATATATAAGTATATATTTGATCCACTGTTCATTTAATCTGTGGATGCAGAACTCACAGATACAGAGCGCTGATTGAACATGTCATGACTATAATCCTTAAAAAGGAGAGAAAAGAATCAATTAAAAGTTTTTTCAAAAGGTCAATCCAATTTAGGAAAATAAATTGATCAACATTTAAATTTAAAGCCCTGAGTAAATTTCTTGCAGGTCTCTTAGAGTTATAAAAACAATCAAAACTCTTTATATTTATATGGTAAAGTTTACTATGATCTTTCCCTTATATTAGCTCTTTCAGGTTAGGAAAGTATGATACTTATCTTACTTTCTTCTTGCTTTATATATGATAACTCAGAGACAGTGCTTGAGATTGGACTATTAGGAAGGTCTAGCGTCATTGAGAAGGTACAGAAACCCAAGTGGAGTGAGGAACCAGGACTGCAGCCCTCAGAAGGAAGAGAATTCCAGGGAGAGGGGGCAGCATGTATAAAGGCCCTGAGACGAAACACACTTGATGTGGTAAGGAAACGGCAAAGAGGACCACAGAAGAGAGACCGCCAGGAGCCCGATAATGGAGGGCTTTGTAGACAACAGGAATAGCTCTGGAATCTTTTTTCTCTTCTTTTCTTTTAAAATTTACTTTTTAGTGGGACTACAATTGCTTTCTATTGTGGTATTAGTTTCTGCTGTACAACGAAGTGCATCAGCTATATGTATACATATATCCCTTTCCTCTTGAGCCTCCCGCCCCCACTGTACCCCCTAGGTCATCAGAGAGCACAGAGCTGAGCTCTCTGTGCTATACAGCAGGTTCCTATTAGCTATCTATTTTACATGTGGTAGTGTACATATGGGTTTCCCTGGTAGCTCAGCTTGTAAAGAATCCACCTGCAATGCAGGGGAGCCCAGTTCAATTCCTGAGTCGGGAAGATCCCCTGCAGAAGGGAAAGGCTACCCACTTGAGTTTTCTTGGGCTTCCCTGGTGGTTCAGATGGTAAAGAATCTTTCTGCAGTGCAGGAGACCTGGGTTCGATACCTGGGTTGGGAAGATCCCCTGGAGGAGGGCATGGCTACCCATTCCAGTATTGTTGCCTGGAGAATCCAATGGACAGAGAGCCTGGTGGGCTGCAGTCCGTGAGGTTGCAAAAAGTCAGACACAACGGAGATACTAAGCAAAGCACAGCAAGTTCAATGTATATATGCCAATCCTACTCTGTCAAATCACCCCACCCTCCCCCTACCCACTGTGTCCAATGGAAACTTTACATTGTACCTTTTCAAAGATCTGTCAATTAGCAAGTTGCAAATCTGGGGCATGCCTTTGCATATGCCACTTCAAAATCTAAGATGGTGAAACTTGACAAGGGTTTCTTAGGTAGGCAGCTAAGACACTGGATGGCACCTTTAAGGACAACGCAAAAGCCCATCATTTTATCTCCACTACACCAGCATCCAGCATATCTACAGCCTGTCTGTTTGTAATTCTCCTAAGAAAGCAGTCCATATTCTCAGGGCTTCCTCTATTCTTTCCCTTTGCTCTAAATGCTCATGAGGACATAAAAGCCAGCAGAAGGTTCACAGAAGATGTGGTACTTTCTGCTTTAGCTACTTGTCCAAATTTAGTTTTAATCCAAACTCTGTCAAACTCTCTAGTTGTGACATAAGACAAGTTATTTCAACTTTTGCCTTCCTCTCTGCAAAACAAAGATACTGATGCTATTGATATTTTCAAAGGGAGCTTTATCCTAGAAAAATGAGGTAATAAGTATATAGCTGTTTTGGTCTCTTCTCCAGAGAGATGATATGTCAGCAAGTATTCATTAGGCAATTCTATGTTCCCTGCCTGTGCTGGACACCATGGAGCATAAAAAGAAGTAAAATGCCCAAGCCTGGACCACAGAGAACTCAAAATTCTCTTCAGGAAAAGAACATGTCTCCATAAGCAATGACTAAAACTTAAGAATCTTAAAATGAAGAGACAGGCCACAGTGGTTTTGTCAGGACATGTCTGCCCAACTGCCTAACAGAGTTATCACAGGAAATAGCTGACACTGACTGGGCTCTATGCTTCTGTGGATTAATAGGAGGCTTTGGTCTTCTTGTCCCCCTTGGGTGTGTGTGTGTGCTCAGTTGTGGCTGACCCTTTGTGACCCCATGGACTGTAGCCCACCAGGTTCCTATGTTCACGAATTTTACAGGCAAGAATACTGGAGTGGGTTGCCATTCCCTTCTCCTGGGGATCTACCCCACCCAGGGGTTGAACGCGCATCTCTTGCATCTCCTGCATTGGCAGCTGGATTCTTTACCACTAGCGCCACCTGGATATCCCATGTCCCCCTTAAAAGGGTATAAGCTCTTTGTTTAAAAAAGAATCATATGAAGCTTTACAAACAGAAAAAGGACATCAAGGTCATTTAGTCTCTTCAAGGACATCAGGAACATAGAGCGTTTATGTTCTGTTCATCAAGACAGATCAAATGGCTGTTTTCTAGAGATTTCAGAGAAGAGCTCTGTATCCACCCTTACACTCAAACTTTCACACTGGCCCAACCAACATGTATATAATTTCCACTTCGGGGTCACATCCTTGGAATAAATATATTTTGTTTATTGAAAGTCCTTGTTAGAATTCTATCATCTGGGCTTCCCTGGTGGCTCAGCGGTAAAGAATGCACCTGCCAGTGCAAGCGACATGGGTTCCACCCTGATCTGGGAATATCTCACATGCCGCGTACTGAGCCTGTGCTCGAGAGCCTGGGAGCCGTCACTACTGAGCTCAGGTGCCACATCTATGGAAGCCAGTGTACCCCAGAGCCCGAGCTCTGCAACAAAGAGAAGCCACTGCAATGAGAAGCCCTCAGACTGCAACTAGAAATTAGCCTCTGTGCTCTTCAACTAGAGAAAAGCCGGTACAGCAACAAAGACCTGGCGAGCACAACCTAAAATAAATAAGTAAATAAAACAAAAGACAAAGTAACCCACATTAACTGACTAGTTAATACATCATTTTCATGCCAAGGAGAAAGGTCTTGAAAGTGAAGTTGCTCAGTCGTGTCTGACTCTTTGTGATCCCGTGGACTGTAGCCTACCAGGTTCCTCCATCCATAGGGTTTTCCAAGCAAGAATACTGGAGTGGGTTGTCATTTCCTTCTCCAGGAGATCTTTCCAACCCAGGGATTGAACCCGGGTCTCCCACACTGTAGGCAGATACTTTACTGTCTGAGCCACCAGGGAAATCCTTAGGAGAAAGGCCTTAGGAGACCATAAATACAAAATTTGAGAATAAGAGATAATGTCTGAGAGAACCGGGGCAAGATAATCAGAGACGCTAAAAGCTTCATGGGGCAAGATATAAACATCCACAAGGTAGAGGGCTCAGAGGGGGGAACAAATGTGACGGGATGATAAAGCATGTAAGACCAACTCTGGCAGCGTCCTGCTTTTGTCTAGGGTGGCTCTGGTGTTCGTGAATGAGACTGAACAGCAGAAGAAACTGTGGGGACACCGCCTCAATGCCTCTACTTTACATGTTCAGAAAGCACTATCTGGGCTATTTGAGTCACTTGCTTAAGTCCATTCAATGATAGCCCAACCACTTTGATAAATTTTTTCAAAAAGTTGTGCTCTTAAGATTAGCCACTTTGGTTAGGGTTTTTGCAGATCCTATATTCAAGACTTAAAAGCCCTGAATTAAAGTCCTGGAATCAAAGGTTCTTTTATTTTGGCTTTGCTGAATGTTTATTTAAGAAAAGGCTATCAGACAGGGTTCAGATTGGGATTAGTATGCAAAGAAGCTTAAACCCCTGGCAGAGTACAACTCAAAAGTAGAAAAGCTCTCCTGGATCAGAGGTGGGTGCAATATGCAGACGCATTTCCTCTTTTCTTCCCACACTCTCATCTTAAAAATAATACCAGACAGTACTAGACATCAAAGACAGCCAGCTGAGACAGGAGGAAGTGACTGTTCAAACAGGAGGGATTCAGCAAGGTAAGTCCCTAAAAAATAAGGCCTGGTGATAAATGAAACAAAGCCACCACCCAGTTTATCAGTGTCTCCAAAACATATGAACCTAGCCCAAAAGCACCATGAAAGTTCTTCCTGTTAATGTTGTTACTTGATTCAGTTCTGTCCATGAACAGTTCTTGATACAAACAGGTTAAAAACAAAATAAAAATATCCCACTTCTTTTTTTAAGCTCAAAGATAGGCATCATGGTACTATGCAAAAACAATAGTGTTTGAGTCACATAACTGTTGTTTTCATTCTTGGCTCCCAGATAAAAGAAAGTGTATCATAAGGAGAAGTGTAAAGGGAGAAATATGAATTTTGTTATACGTGCTTATCTAGTATCTGCATTTCTCAGCAAAAGTATAGCACCTTGGTTAAAGGAAGTTTTAAGAACGAATAGGACTAAGACCTATAACACAGAGTTTACTGGCCGTGTGACCATGGGCAAGCTATTAATTTAGCTTCCCTTGAAACAGTAATACTAAAAATCAATTTATAGGATTGTCATGAGGATTAAAATTGAAAAACAAATCACACTGTAAAGTCCCTAAGGAAATATCTTGCATACAGTAAATACTCAACAACATATATTCCCTTTCCTTAAGATGTCCTCAAAGGAAAATCAATTATCTATAAAATGAAAGTTTAAAAGCATTTGCCCATATACCCTAGCCCTCTAAGTATCTTGTCATTTAAAATTTGAGCTATTTTCACTTAAAAAATTTCTTGGTCCTTTTGAAAAAAAACATGAGAATAACATCTGGGATTTTAAGATATAAAAAATCAGAAGGCATTCAATTTGAGTGACTTAAGTGGTAAGATAATGATGCTAAATTCCTATATAGGAACAGATGTTCAAAGTAACGTTAAAGATAATCAACATACTGAAAAAAATATTTGCAATGCAAGGGCTAATAATCATATTTTTATTTAGAGCTCCTATTAGTAAGAAAAATACAAATGTCAATGGAAAATCGTCAAAAGATGTGAATAGACAACTTATCAAAGCCCTAGAAATATTCATTAAGCCCATAATGTTTAACTTAATTAATGACAAAAGAAATACAAAGTAAAATAATGAGTTATTATTTTGCTTATCAGATTTGTTAAATTAAATAGATTAATGATATCCAGATTGGAAAGCTTAAAAGCCAAAAGGAAGGCAATAGTTTTGGAGAAAAATATGGTATTATGGTATTATCTATTAAAAATCAGGTGCTTTTGCTCCTTGACCCAGAAATAAACTACACAAACAATGATAAATGCCAAGGATATTTGCTGCAACATTATTTGAAATATTAAAATCACAGGAGACAAATATCAATTGTGTTAGGATGCTTTTGATTGCAAGTAACATAAAAACATTTCAAAGTAGCTAAAAAATAAAAAGTTTTATTATCTCATATGCCAAAATTTTAATAAGAAGTAGATCTTGAATATTGGTTAATTTATTTGTTCAGCAATATAAAGGACAATGGTTGCTCCCATCTTTTTCCTCTGGCATGTAAACTTTGTTGTCACAATAACTCTGCTTGATATCATATGATATCACAAATAAAGCTTTTAACAGTGGTGAGCAAAAGATGAAGAGCTACCTGTTTATAACATATAAAGCACCTTTCCAAGAAATCTTCTGTTAGAATTCTCATTTTCCCTTGACCAGAATCAACTGCATATCCATTCCTAAGCAAATGCCTGGTGAGAAGAATGGCATTCCCTTACTTGGTTTAAGAAAAAATCATGGCTTCCTAGCAATGAATGGGTCACCTAAACTTCATCTGGGATCTATCTTAAAGGTATAGGAAGAAGACTTGACAGAAATATTCTATATGTTGATTGAAAGCTTGGATATATAGTTAGTTACCCTGCTGAGTAAGATTGAGAGAGAAATGAGTCAGAATAGGAGAGGTTATTTTAAGATAACAAATAGGCCCTCTATCCCAGAAGCTTAAAGCAATAGCAGCTCAAGTCTCCTTTTATTCATGTCATGGTCTTCTGTAAGTTGCCTGGCTCTCTTGGTAGCTCATCTTTCAAGCAGGGACATAGGGATCCAGATTTCTTCTAACTTGTGGTTCTACTTAATCTCATACATGTCACTTCTAAAATCATTGCAGAAAAGAAAGACAGCGTGATGACTGCATGGAGATTTTATAGCCAACCCTAGAGGTGGGTTACATTACTGCCACTAAAATCCCATTGGCCAGAACACACTTACACAGTCCTTCCTCAGCTGGGGAATGTGGTTTGTGCACCCAGAAAAGGAAAACAAAATCACAGTTTGGTTGTATATAGCTTTGTCTCCATCAGAGGACACGCTTTAAAATGATTTTTATTTTTTACTTTATATACTTGTCCTATTATTTTATTATTGTTTTTCTTCAAACAGTTATTTTTACTTTGTGAATTAAAGCAGTTTTGTATATAAAGGGAGAAAAAAACAGTACCTGCCATGCCTGATAAGTTACCTGGTTCTGATAATATTTAATCGCATTTTTTTTTGTATGAAAATCCTATCTTTTTTTCCCCATCATGGGCACCTCAGTATAGAATGAAACTATAGTGGAGAGTCTGTTACGTTATGGATTCATATCACAGCATCCTAAAAGGCCAAGGATAAGAATCTGGAGAGGTAAAGGAACTGAGGACATTCTGATTAGAAGCCTTAGAAACACAGGGACATATGGGAATTGATTTTACTGCTTTTTTTTTTTGATATTTGTATTGTAGTCTATTTTTCTTTTTTATTTTATTCTTTTAATTGTGGCAAAATACACATATAAAATTTATCATTGTAGCCACTTCAGAGGGTACAATTCAGTGACATTAGGAGCATCTGCAATGTTGTGTAGCCATTACCACTATCTAGCTACAGAATTTTTCTGGTTACAGAGTTTTTCATCACCTTGAATGGAAACCCCATTCTCATTAAGCTGTTACTCCCCATTTCCTTCCCCCAACCTTTCATAACCACTAATCAGTTTTCTGTCTCCATGGATTTGCCTATTCTGGATATTTTGTATAAACGCAGCCATACAATGGGTGGCCTTTTATGTCTGGCTTCTTAGATGATTTAACATGAGTCAGTTATGGGATCCTGTGCTCACTTCTCTGAAACCAGTCCTATTCAGAAAAGAGATTTATTTCAGTCTGTAGCCTTCCAACACCACGTATTTTTCTCTGCATGAAGAAGAATAAGGCAAAGCATAATTGGAAGAGGTAAACAGAGAAATAGGAAAGTATAACAACATATGGTAAATGCAATGGTAGATATTTGCATGGAGTATTTGGAAGGAATGCAATTATTCCAAACTGAGCAGCCTATGAGGAATTCAACAGAGGTGTTACCAGGTTTTTGTATTACTGGATTAAGAAATGTTAATAAAGCAAAGTGGCCTTAGGAAAAAGAAAGGAAGGCTAGTCAAAGGAGAGAAAATATATTGAAAAAGACACCTTGAGCAAATTGACAGCTCAAGAGTCTGCTAAATGGATTTTAACTCAGAGGCAAGGCCATGGAACATGTGGGGTTTGAAGTAAAGATGGTAAAATTGGAATAATATGCTGCAGCAAACCTGCATCTCATCCCAACTGGTGCTGAGGCCAATCTTAAATCAGATCTCGTGTCATAATCTTAGTCACACTTAATTAATTCACACACAGTTTAATACTTGAGAATATGTTAGCTTATAACATTTATTCACATTTTATTCCTGGTTGTCATGAGCAGATATTTCCTTTAAGACAGAGACACACAAAAGACACTACAAAAAAAAGACTGTTAAAGGAATGTCCTCATTCCTTACAGGCAGTGGAAAACCATGTAACTGTGACCAATGTTTGGTTTGGGACTTCTGTGGTTTCTTGCCTGTAGCATACCCTTTTCCTTCAGTAAATGCAATCTGTTTGCATTTCTTTGTTTCCTATAGTTTTGCATGTTCTGTTGATCAAGGCTTTTCCCACTCTCAAGTCAAAAAAATACAAACCATGGGCCCAGTTGGTTCTGTTACCCAGGGCCTAGAGCTCACTGAGAACTATAAAACCTTCTTCCCAAACTTCAACTGCAGGGAGAGTGTGTTTAACTAGCTGATGTCACATGTAACCCCCTTGACTGCTCAGTTCCTATTTATTCCAAGCCTATGAAGAACACCCAGGGTTTCATTTACTGCTGGAGAAATTCTCTCACTGAAGCATCAGCCTTTTAACTTCTTTACTTTGACTCCCCACCCTTGCAAAAATTAAACATTACTTCTGCTTCAACCTTCCTCCATGACTCTAACCGCCAACTAAGAATTTCTCTGTTCTTTAGCCAAATTTACATCTCCTGATTGTAAAAAAAATAAAAAGACAAAGTCATCATTAGATGCACACTGTGCCCTGGGGTAATTCTCAGTGTTTTACCCACTGGTGATCCGGGAAGTACCATCTCTTTAAAATTAGTGGTTATCCCCAGTGCATATGGTATCCAATTTCTTACATCCTCATAGGTTTTAGGATGTGAGAAATAAAGGCAGAGAGACATAGTTTTGTTTTATTTTTTTTTTCCTGAGTAACAAAGAAATGCAGAAAAGCCAAATTCTTGGAGAAGTAGAAAAACAAGTGGGAAGCAATGTGGAATCTTACCACACATAATAGATTCAGGTAGCTCCAGGATAATATTTTCTTTAAAAAATATTCATTACACTTGCCAGAAGACTTGAAAACCATTGTTTCTTGCCAAAGCAAAGAAAGAATGTTGGATTACAGACCAACCCATTTCCCTATGCACATAGTTCTAGAAAACCAAAGTAAATATTTTAAAAGTGCTCATCATGTTTTAGGCATTCAGAAAAAGTAACGTGTAGGGGACACTGTTCTTTCCCATAACATAAAGTGAGGAAACATGTAAAATGAGACAATTGGATTTTATATTATTATTAGAGGAAGATGAGGGAAAAGATGTTGGACCAGTAGTATTCACACTACTTATAACTAACTCAAAGTACCATATGTTAGGTGCTATGTCAGATAAGAGAACAGGTTTTGGAGTTGGTGCAGCTGGGCTTAAGTCTAGAACCTGCTACCCACTTTCTCCCTTGACTTCAGACAAGTTTCTAAGCTTCATTTTCCTTTGTTTAAAAAAATGGGGATAATAATAGTACCTATCTTACTGTATATGGATTTTTCTTGTTATATTCAGTGTAGTGGTAATAACTGGTACCTTGAAGTGTTTTGTGATGATTAAATGAAATTTTATATATATGTAAAACACATCAATGGTCAATGAATGTTTATTATTATGATTACAATATGTCTTGGTACTACCTATCAGGCCTAAAATCCAAGCCACTATTTCTTTTCTTAAGTTATTTCTGATTCAAAATTAGATAACAGATTCTTAAGTTGCCACCATTATATCCAGAGAAGCCAGATTTGCAAAATATCTGGAGAAAACCATACCAAAGCATGGAAAGCAGCTCTGAGATGGCCTCCAATGATCCCCGCCTCTTGGTGGTTATAATTCATGCCCTATGTAATCCTCTCCATAGAGTGTGGGGGGACTTAGCTACTGCTTCCAACATTTAGGGTACAGCATAAGAGATGGTATATCACTTCCAAAATCGGTTATAAACAGACTCCTATCGTGTCAGATCTGTCTCTCTCCCTAATCCCTTTCTTTCTCTGTCCTTTCCCCTTTCTCTCCTTTTCTCTCTCTCTCTCAGAGTCCTCTATTCTTTTCTGACTTCCTAGCTCTGATGGAACCAGTTATCCTTATGTGAGCGTCCCTGTAGAGAGGCTCATGCGGTAAGGAACTGAAGTTGGCTTCTCAACAATAACCAGCAAGAATTAGGACCTTCAATCCAATAGTTTGCAAGGAACTGAATCCTGCCAATAGCCATGTGAGTGAATTTGGAAATCCACCCTCCTCCAGTTAAGCCTTGACATGACTAGAGCCTCTGACACAATGATTACAGCCTGGGAGAAACTCTGAACTGAAGTCTAAGTTATGTCTATATTTCTGACCCCCAGAAACTATGAGACAATAAATAAAACTGATGTAAACTGCTATGTACCAGAGTCATCTGTTACATGGCAATAGAGCTAATGCAGCATTTGATCTTACCAAAAAGTAATGAGACAGCTAGCTCAGTGGGCAATGGGTTCCCTTTTGGGATGATGAAAATGGAATAGGATGGTGGTAATAGCTATACAACATTGTGAATCCACGAAATGTCACTGAAATGTAACTTCAAGGTTGTTGATTTCATGTTCTGTGAATTTTAAAAACTAACAAAAAATATGATTTTTTAAAAAGGGATAAGTTCAAGACCTAAACAAAGAAACTAGGAGAAAAATAAGAAGATAGTTTAACTTACTTGTGGAATCTGAAAAGCAAACAAACAAACCAACAATGGTGCTATTTTCTTAATAAACAATTCTAGAATGATTTAGCCTCTTAAATTATGCAAATGTTATAATTTGATTCAAAAGTGAACTTCAAATAGCCAAAAAAAGTAATGAAAATAGTTTAATTTTTAAAGCCCACTAAAGTTTTTGTGCAGCAAAGGGTAATTACTTCTGAACTTGGTTTTCCTCTCATGTACCAAAAGCTACCAGGGTACAGTCTATAGTCAGGAATCCAATTTGAAACAGAAATTAGAACTTCTTTTTGCAATGAGATAAAATGTTGTATCCACTGAATGTAGGAACAACTGTTTAAATCACTTTCACTTTCCAATTAAGAAAATATATGTTTGTCATAATGTGTCTTTAGATCATACTGTGTCTAAGACTTCATACCTGCTTTTGGGAAACATATATGCATCTTTTACTTGAAACAGTATGCCCTGCCAACCCTCCACCACCATGCCATTCCTCATGTTGCTGTATTAGACCCGTGGTTCTTAACTCTATGGTGTAGAATTACTTGGAGAGCTTAAAAAAATCAGGATCCCACCCTCTGAAATTCTTATTTGTCCATGCTAAAGTGTAGCTTGGGCAGTGGATAAAAATAGACCATTGTTTTTAGACACAACAGAGAAACAGAACAGAACAAATCTGTCTTCCAGGTTGAAAGATATTGGTATTTGAGAAAGACACCACTAAAGATAACCCTGTTCCAATATATTCTGAAAATATGAGTAGGATTGATGAAAAATAGTAGGGCCAAATCAACATCTGTGAACAACAAGGGATGTGGGAGGATGAAGTTAAACAGTGGGAGCTGGTGAAAAGGATACAGAGCTGAGAATAGAATAATAAGACAAGCAGAATGGTGTATCCAAGAAGTAACTTTCCAGTGAAAATGATCATTTATGGTGCTTTCTCCTTAGAGTGTTCACACTCTCTATGGACATGAATGTTTAGTCCATATCAAGCTTCATTTACCCCTCCACACCAGATCCTCCATAATAGCCCACAGTGACTGCTTCAAAAGTTGTTCATCTCACAGGAAAAGCCAAAGCACTAGCAATGAGGGTGTTATGGGCTAAACTGTGTTCCCCTCATATTCATATGTTCTAATACCCAGTATATCAAAATGTAACCTTATTTGGAGATAGGTTACCAAGCAATATAGCAAAGAAAAGTTGCCACCTTCCTTATAGAGTTCAAGTTTTAATATCAAAATATGTCACTGTGGTATAATGGGAAATATTTGGTCCTTTGTCTCCAGTTCCTGGCACAGAGCTCCCAAGATTCTTGGAATTTCCTAAGAGATAAGAGAGTCTTTTGGTATCCAAGCAAGCCTTTTGCAATCACACCTGAGTTTATGCTATCAAGGTGACTCTGGAGGCCCCTAGACAGCTTCACAATAGGGACTGCTCCCCAAAAGACCAAGACATAATTAGAGGATTCGAACTTTTGACCCCACCCCCTGTCTTCCAGGAAAAGGAAAGAGGCTAGATAGAGATTGTGTTCAATCACCCATGGCCAATTATTTAATCAACCACGCCTTATAGAATGAAACTCCATGAAAACCCCTCAACAGTGGGATTCAGAAAGCTTCAAGGTCAGTGAACAGACACATCAAGGTGCTGTGGTTGGCATGTTCAGAAAGGGATGGAAGCTCCATGGCCGTTCCCCATCCCTTGCCCTTTGCATCTTCTCCACTTGGCTCTTTCTGAGTTGTATCTTTTATCATAACCTGGTAATAGTACATAAAATACTTTCTTGAGTTCTGTGAGTTGCCCTAAAGTGTTAGTTGCTCAGTTGTGTGTGACTTTCTGTGAGCCCATGGACTGTAGCCCACCAGCCTCCTCTATCCATGAAATTTTCCAGGCAAGTATACTGGAGTGGGGCTGGACCTAAACACCGAGGAAACCAGAAGTAAAAGAGACACATGTACCCCAATGTTCAATGAAGCACTGTTTACAATTGCCAGGACATGGAAACAACCTAGATGATCATCAGCAGACAAATGGATAAGAAAGCTGTGGGACATATACACAATGGAATATTACTCAGCCATTAATAAGAATACATTTGAATCAGTTCTAATGAGGTAGATGAAACTGGAGCCTATTATACAGAGTGAAGTAAGTCAGAAAGAAAAACACCAATACAGTATATTAATGCATATACATGGAATTTAGAAAGATGGTAACAATGACCCTATATGCGAGACAGCAAAAGAGACACAGATGTAAAGAACAGACTGTTGGACTCAATGGGAGAAGGTGAGGGGGGGATGAGATTTGAGGGAGTATCAATGAAACATGTATATTATCATATATGAAATAGATTGCCAATCCAGGTTTGATGCATGAGGCAGGGTGCTCAGGGCTGGTGCACTGGGATGACCCTGAGGGATGGGATGGGGAGGGAGGTGGGAAGGTGTTTCAGGACGGGGAACACATGTAAACCCAAGGCTGACTCATGTGAATGTAAGGCAAAAACCACAATATTGTAAAGTAACTAGCCTCTAATTTAACAACAAAAAAAAGAATACCAGAGTGGGTAGCCATTCCCTTTTCCAGGGGATTGTCACAACTCAGAGATCGATCCCCAGTCTCCTGCATTGCAGGCAGATTCTTTACTCTCTGAGCCAGCAGGGAAACTGAGTTGTACTGTCCTAGGAAATTGTCAAACCTTAGGAGGGGCTTGAGGGAACCCTTGAATTTGTAGCCAAGTCAGATAGAAGTGCTGGTAACCTAGGATCTGATGCTTGCCACTGGCATCTGAAGTGGGAATGGTCTTTGTGACAGAGCTTTTGGATCTGTGAAGTCTGATGCTAATTTCAGATAATTAGTGTCAGAACAGAATTGAATTGGCAGACATCCAGTTGGTGTTCAGAGAATAGAATAATTGCTAAACTGATGGAAACAGAATAAAGGTACAAAGTAGATGATTAAAAAGCTAATCTCACTAAGGGGTATTAAGTGGCTTCCCTGGTGGCTCAGGGGTAAAGAATCTGCCTGCAATGCAGGAAATTTGAGTTTGATCCCTGGATCAAGAAGATCCCTGGAGGAGGAAATGACAACTCACTCCAGTATTCTTTCCTGGGAAATCCCATGGACAGAGAGCCTAGAGGGCTATAGTCCATGGGGTCACAAGAGTCGGACATGACCTAGTGACTAAACAACCACCACCACCACCACCACCATCAGGGGATAATAAGTAACAAACTAAAGTATGAGAGACCCTTGTAAGTTAATGATCACTCAGGAAAGCAGGGTTGCCTAACAACAAAACCAAGCAGGCTTGCTTAGCAACAAAACTATGCAACAGAAGCATGAGACATGACCTAAAACAATAAAGCAAGGTGAAATGAGACCCACATCCTACCCAGTAAGGTAAGGTAATGATTCCTGAGACATGCTTCTAAAAACAAAAAATATAAGGAAAATGTGACATTATGCTAACACCTGAAATGATTTATCATATTTTAGGATATGTTTTTGACTTTTTGCTCATTTCCATTGCACCACAACAGTCCCACTTTGGCCATGTAGGGACAAGAAAACTACCCCCCACCCAATGTGGAAGAGGAGCTGATGATGGAAGTTTGACGTCTACTCAAGAATGAGGAAGAAGGTGGTCTTCTCCGCTTCCCCAGTTTTCCTTTGATTATAAAATTATAGCCCACTAAGTTCTCAGGATGGCACTCTCTCGCCTGCCTGCCTGTAAACCTCAGAAGCATCCTATTCTAATAAATCACTTCTTATCTATCACTTTGCCTCTCAATGAATTCTTTCTGTGTTGAGACAAAATCCTGAGCTCCTCAGAGGCCCCAAGAAGAATTTCTGTGATTTCAAGTTATAAACATTTACATCCTGCAGGACAAATAAGATTATGGTCATATTGTGACCATCCGTTCACTTACCATTTAAAGGACACTACCGCTTAGGGGCTCTGGTGTCTGCCCCTGTAACTCAAGGGGATGGGAAGATGAGACAACTGCCTCCCAGGAATTCCAGCCACAAATTCCCTAAGAGTCACCCTGGAGGTGTTGCTCCAGCTTAAGTCTTAAGTTTCCTCCAAAGCCTCCTTGAAACCCAGCTGGACTTAGCAGCCTCTGCCTGGGCAGAGGCTGAGTGCAGACAGGAAGAGTGGGAGAACGTGGGTGGGGTCAGGAAGGAAACCAACCTTGGCTTAGCCTCCCACCAGCTCTTCCTTTCTTCTCCCTCCTACTCCTGTTCTTCAAGGCCTTTTTCCTCCCTTTGGACAAGAAATAAAGGTAGGATGAAGTGCAAATTACTAGCTGGAGGCCACTGCAGTTTTTAAGTCACCCACGATTCTCAGTTCCAAGCCAATTTGATTTCCATGGGCCAAGTCAATTTCCTCTCACCTCTTCCATATACTTATCCTACATCAACACCCCACCTCTGATCCACATGCACCCCCAGAATTACCAATGCCAGCCTTCTGCCCTCCTTGTCTCTCAATTTTCTGTTCTTTCACCTGGTGGATTGGTGGATTTATGAGTTGCTTTGCTAGTTTTCTCTAGACTTTTCACTGCAGGTTGGTTTAAGTGGAGAACTATTTAGGCTGAGCCTAGGTTTCAGGCAGATATGGTGCCAAACTCCTCTTGCTCCATATTACCTATGTGTCTTTGTATAAATTACTTGAAACTTCTGAACTTTTCTTTTTTAAAATGCAGATTTTAATTAAACAACTTGATATGTAGTCAAATTTAATTTGATTGTTAGTTAGGTTGGAGCTGTCATTTATTATAATTATATAAAATGATTAAGATCATATAACTTTTGAAGTAATCTTAGAAACTATTCTAAAAATGTGATTTGACTATTTATTTTTGTCCTCCTGATAAATGCACATATTGTGGTTTAGAAACTTGATATTTAGCCTGAATGGAGTTTTAAACACCACAGCAAGAAGGAATACTTGAGAATCCTGCACTCACCCTTCCTCACCCCCAGGGTTCTGAGAGTTATATGAGAGCAGAGTGGTTACTTGTTCAGACACCTGCAAAGAGACTGTCCTTTGTTCTTCCCTAAGATGTTTCATTTGTAAACTTTAACAAGGGAAATATTTTATGTTTGTATGCTAAAAATCAAGTATTATGTATTTCATGAGTGATATCAGAAATTTTTAGAATAATTCTGTCAATACCCAATTTTCACTTTATACAATGATTTAGAGTCCCATTTTGTAATTAACAGTTTATTATTTTAACACAGCACGGGAAACAGAAATATATATATATTTGCATTTTCAGTATTTGATGTTTTTCAAATATTCCAAGTAATACATTCTCATAATGTGTGAAAACAACACTATAAAAGAACAGATGAGCAAATCTGCTATCTGCTCCCACTCTCTTTTTTTTTTTTAGGTAATAACTATCAAATTTATTATTATCATACATATACTTTTGAATTATATTCAGATACATTTTCATGTCTTATAAATCTTGTCAACTAGCAACTTATCACCTTTTTTTTTTTTTTAATTTTTTTTCCCCGACTGCCAGCCTTTTAGAGAAAGGCTGGCTGATCACTGCTCTTTATTTATTTATTTATTTTATTAGTTTTGCCACACAATGACATGATATCGCCATGGGTTTACATATGCTCCCCCTCCAGAACCCCCCTCCCTCCTCCCTCCCTCTTCCCTCCCCCCGGGAAATCTCGGTGCACCAGCCCCAAGCATCAACCCTGGCATGGCGATTGATTCACATATGATAATTAACATGTTTCAATGCCATTCTCCCATATCATCCCACTCTTGCCCTCATCCATAGAGTCCACGAGTCTGTTCTATACATCTGCGTTCCTTTTGCTGTTTCGCATGCTAGGTTCTCGTTACCATCTTTCTAAATTCCATATATATGCGTTAGTATATTGTATTGTTGTTTTTCCTTCTGGCACTCTCAATAACATTTCCCTGCCACTCATACATGCATGCACACACACACACACACACACACACACACACACAAGTAACTAGATTCATGTGTGTTCTTTCAAATAATTTTCTCAAATTTATACATGCACATATATATGTCCAAAGGATTGCTATTGTTATTATATTTTTAACAAAACAGAATTATAGTATATATATATTTCTAAAAAATGTGGACTTTTCCCACTCACTTATATATATGTAAAATGCATAGTACCAGTAGATATAGATCTAATTTGATCTATATTCTAAAGATTTTACACATATATTCACATTCATTAAAAATTTCATACATAGAGGTTCATATCAAACATTTCAGGAAATTTTTTGTTCAGTGCTTATTGTTTCTCTTTTTTTTTTACTTCTCTACATCTTTCATTTCCTTTTCTATCTAATTTTCCTATAGTTGATTATAATACTATTCTGTAGATGATGTACTTGTTGATTTTCTAGCTATACAACTCTTAATCAGTAAAAAGAGACATTTTCATAACTTCTCCAAAATTTTGCTTTTGTTTTAATTAAAACGATTTCAATATTTGATCATTTAGAATGACATATTTAGTTTTGAGGGTATTTGAGAATAAATGATTATTTCATATTCAATAACTAATTTTTCATTATAATTATCTGGATTTTCTAATAATCTCCAATAATCAAAAGTGAATAAAAACTAAACTTTAACTTTTCCACATACATACACTTTAGATGGTAAGATAAAGTTAATCATACAATTTATTAGCAATCAGCAATCAAAACAGTCACACAATCTATTTCTAAAAATCAATGAAGCTCTAGCTTCTCTTCAACTTTTAAGAACTCCAAAGAATACCTTGCCTGGAAAGTGCAGCCCTTTACAAAGAAAGCAAATATTCTGGAGGATCCACTAATCGAGTCAAATCAGGCAGGGAACACAGGTTCAAATGACTTTCTATATGTAGAGGGCTGCCCTGAAGGTGTCAGGTGAAAAACGGTTCCAGCCAATAGCCATGGGAATGAACCATCCTGCAAGTGAGTCCTCTGGCCCATTGAAGCTTCCAGATTAAGGATCAGGGCCCACCAACATCCTTACCTTATGAGAGACTCTTACGGTAATAAGAGGTAATGAGAGGGTAATGAGTAACGAGAGGGTCATTACCATTCAGCTAAGCTGCTCCAAAATTCCTCACCCACATAAACTATGACATATATATCTTTGGTGCTTTAGTTCATCAAGTTTTGGGTTATTTTTTTTTTAATGCAGCCAGAATATCTTACTCTTTAAGCTTAAGCTCAAATGGTTGGTCATAAAAATTGTCTTCCTTCATACTAAATTAAATTGGAGAAAAATGTTTCATTTCTACCATTCAGAAATTGCAAAGTAGGAAAAGGTTGATATGAAAAAAAAATCCCTTTTCCTTCCTCAGTGTACATAGTTCAAATCTTTCTTTGTTACCTTTAACTATATCCTTCTATGTCAGTCTGTTTTTCCCTCCTTTGCTAGTGTTACAGGTGGAAATAAACCATTAATTTGGGAAAAATAACATAATTAACACAATATGTAGGGGACTTCCCTGTGATTCCCTGTGGTTAAGACTCTGCATTTCCATTGCAGGGGGCATGGGTTCTAGCCCTGGTTGGAAAACTAAGATCCCACATGGCCTGTGGCAGTCAAAAAAAAAAAAATCACAATATATATATATATATATATATATATATATATATATATATATATATATTTTATATCTTTCATCTTACTCTGTTAATTTATTTTGACAACTTTCCTTTTTATATTTGCAGCTTATTTACAGGTAGAACTGCTTATTAATTTGGGATCTCTACTATACTTTGGGTACTAACAGTACTCTCCCCTTTCCTGGCAGTTACAATTAAAGCCATTATTTCCCTATTAATACTAACTTTAACTCAAAACCCCTCATCGAGTGCTCTATTCCTCTACTGCATGCATGTGTGAGCGCTCAGTCACTTCAGTGGTATCCAACTCTTTGAGACTCCATGAACTATAGCCACCAGGCTTCTCTGTCCATAGCATTCTCCGGGTAAGAATACTGGGGTGAGCTGTCATGCTGTCCTCTAGGGAATCTTTCCCAATCTCAGGATCCAGCCCATGTCTCTTATGTCTCCTGCATTGGCAAGTGGGTTCTTTACCACTAGCGCCACCTGGGAAGCCCATTCCTCTACTATGGCCCTGCATCTCCCTTGCACCTCTTAGGATGAGACCTGTAGATGCCCCATTCTTCCTATTTCTACTCACAGATTCAGTTTCTCCCCTACCACCTCTCAAACACCTCATTCCAATCTGTGTTTTGAGTTACTTGCTGTTTGCTGTAGTTCATTCTCCAGAATATTCCTCCTATAAAATACCTGGATGACATATGTTTTGTACATATAAATGTGTTTATTTCACCATGTTAATGGAACTGCATTTTGGCTGCTTACAGAATCCATGGGTGCATGGATTACTTCTTTTTTCTAAGTAATCTGTAGATGTCATTCTGTGGGTGGCAACTTCTGGTTCTGCACATGAGAAGTCTATTACCGACCTGAATTTTTAAATTAGTCTTCAACATAACTTGTTATTTCTACCAGGAGGCTTAGACATTTTTTCTTTATCCTTAGACTTTGCTGCTGCTGCTAAGTTGCTTCAGTCATGTCTGACTCTGTGAGACCCCATAGATGGCAGCCCACCAGGCTCCACCATCCCTGAGATTCTCCAGGCAAGAACACTGGAGTGGACTGCCATTTCCGTCTCCAATGCATGAAAGTGAAAAGTGGAAATAAAGTTGCTCAGTCCTATCCGACTCTTAGTGACCCCATGGACTGCAGCCTACCAGGCTCCCCCATCCATGGGATTTTCTAGGCAAGAGTACTGGAGTGGGGTGCCACTGCCTTCTCTGATCCTTGGACTTTAGGAATTTAATAAAACTTGCCTCAATAAACCTCACTGTTCATTCAGGTCTTTCTTCAGTTGAGGAAATTTTTCTTCTGTTATTTATTTATTGCCTTTCTGCACAATCTTCTTGTTTTCCCTTCTGGAACTCTTATTATTTGCATGTTATGTCTCCTGTGACTATAGGCTCATCTTTTTCTCTTGAATTCTATCTCTTTGTAGTCTGACTAAGTAGTCTCGGAAGATTTCTTCCACTTGATCTTCCCAACATCTAATTTAAGTCTCAGTAAGGACTAGCCCTCCTTCAATTTATCCGCTGATATTTTACTTTAAATATAATGCCACTTAGTTGCCAGAATCATTTCTCTGCAGCAACAAATCTTATCTTCTTTAAATTTAATTATTCAAGTTGCATACAGATCACTCATCAGCTCTTGGAAGGGCAGGGGTTGCCTCTCCTGATGAGCTTGTTCTTTCTCTCTCTGGGCAGTGGGAACCTTCTAGTGTGTATTTTTTCTTTGTCTGCTCATTTGGACCAGCCACTGGACTCTCCTAAGTGGCACAGTGGACTCTGCTCCCATGGGAGTAGATGACTCCCATGTAATTACATGAGGAGACTTAGCTGTTCCTTAGTCTCTTGAAACCTTTCAATCATGAGAGTCGGGTGGACTCAGCTCATTGGTTCAGGTTTTTCCTCTGTGATCACAAATGATAGACCATCACTGACCCAGCCTTCCAGGATCCAGACCTGGTTCAAACTCACCACAGTGCTGGTCTGTGTTACACCCAGGCTCTTGTGATGTCCAAAGCATGGAAACTCCTGCAAAAATGCTCTCATTCACATCCTTCCATGCTCTAACTGCCTTGTAGCCCCAACAGCCATTTGGCTACAAGGAGAAAGAATTGAATTTGAATTTGACAATGACAATGACAAGGATGTTTTAGCAATCACATTTTCAAAATCCTTTCCTGTCTTTAGAATTTATTCCTTAACTAAGATGTGATGCCAATTTGTGTCTAACACATGGTGTTAGACAACATCCCAATCCCCAAGCATCTATTTACATCCTCTTATTTACATGCAAGCAGAGCGTTTTTGAATGTTGCCTATAATTAGGATATTTCTGATACAAACCATATTGCAAGGACAGATGATAGCTGTTGTTGATGTACAGGAAGATCAGTAAAAAATATTTCAATTTTCCTGGCCTCAGTTTTGAATCAAACAGAAAGTATAACAAAGAAATAAGACAGATAAAGATGCCAGCAGCACCTTAAATACAAATTTAAGAACATAGCTTAAGCACTGGGGTAGTTAATTTCTTAAAAAGGCACCCTCCCACCCACCTTTGATCACCTCCCAGTATTAACTGGTGCAGCCATCCCTGGCCTATTAAATTCTGGGTGGCTCTGGGACTCAACTGTAACCAACAGATTACATCCGAAGTGACGCCGTGTCACTTTCAAGACTACATCAGAAGAGGCCTTGCAGTTTCCAGTTTGGTCTCTTGGAATGCCCACCTGGGAAAAGTCAGCCACAGTATCTCAGAGAAATTCACTACTCTGAGACCACCACAATGTGAGGCAGCCCAAGCTAACCTCCTTGCAGAGGCGTAGATTTGCCTAGGTAGCTCTAGTTGTTTCAACCATCACAGTCCAGGCAAAGATAAGTCAGTGAAAACCTTCAACATTTTAGCCCTGCTGGAGAAACACTGAGGAACACAGATAATGGCCAGAATCAAAGTCCAAAACAGATGGCTCCAGTCAAACCAGATGAGCCAAATCCAGCTATTTCAGCCACCCTTAGGCTCTAGTCATCACAGAGCAGATAAAGGTCATCCTTGCTGCGCCCTGTCCAGATTTCCAACCCCAAAACTTATGAACTTAATAAAAATGATTGCTGTTTCACATCACTAAGATTTTTATTTAATTGGAGCTTCGTTGGTTTACAGTGTCGTGTTAGTTTATGCTGCAGAGCAAAGTGAATTAGCTATTTGTATACATATATGCCCTCTTCATCACCACAGAGCACTGAGTAGGCTTTCTCTATTCTATTAATATAGAGTAGGTTCTCATTAGTTACCTACTTTATACATAGTATCTATAATGTATATGTGTCAATTCCAATCTCCCAATTCATCCCCTTCTCCCTTTTCCCCCTTGGTAACCACACACTTGTTCTCTACATCTGTGTCTCTATTTCTGCTTTGCAAATAGATTCATCTGTACCACTTTTTTAGATTCCATATGTATGTGTTACTATATGATGTTTTTGTTTCTCTTTATGACTTACTTCACTCTATATGACAGTCTCTAGGTCCACCCATATCTCAGCAAATGGCACAATTTCGTTGCTTTTATGGTTGAGTAATATTCCATTGTATATATGTGCCACGTCTTCTTCATCCATTCCTCTATTGATATGCCACTAAGGTTTTGGATGGTTTGCCACACAGCAGTAACTGGGGAAGGTGTGCAGTAACAATGGGCTTGCTGTTACCCACTCTGTCACATACAGCACTGGATAATCATAGCTCTCCAAGCAAGGGTGCCTCCAATTAATGGACTAGGATATACACTTTCTGAAGGCAAATTGCCTTCCATGACAATGAGGAAGGAAGGAGCTGAGATACACATATCCTTTTTCCCTCCAAATTCATCGATCAGATAACTCACTCCACTACTAGGGGAGAAATAAAGGGAATGATGAGGGAGCCTAAGACATAAGGAATTATTAGCAGAACGTTTCTTACAGAGAGGAAATTATTCCCCTTTGGGCTCTGGGATGAAGGGTTCCAGATACACAAAGGGAAAGGATTCTGGATCAGCAACATATGTATTCAGCAAATATAGGAGGGGTGGTTGAGAGTAAGGTTGCACTTTCTACAAGATAAATGCACTTCAAGAAATTGAAAAGTTGAAAAACTTACCTATAGAAATTTGAAATTATATTATTTTCGTAGAGCTGTCATAACGAAAACCACAGACAGGATGGAGTACCAACAGAAACTTCTTTTCTTGCAATCCTAGAGGCCTGGAGAAAGATCTGGTTTTCCCTGAGGCCTCTCTCTCTGGCTTGCAGATGGGTGCCTTCTACCTTCCTGTCCTCAAGTCTCTTTTGCTGTCCTAATCTCTTCTTCCTATAAGGACACTAGTCCTTGGATTAGGCCTCATTTTAACTTAATTACCTCAGTAAAGACTCTGTCTCTAATACAAACCAGATGATGGGCTTATTTTACCATCAGGATCTTGTTTGTACACTTGGGTTAAATCTCTCATGTAAAGTGACTGTCTTTCTACCTGGTTCTTAAATTTTACCTTAATGATCACATTACACTTGAGAGCAAATGATACTGAACAGTGAAGGCTGATACTGAGCAGGGCCTGGTGGGGCTCCTGGGCACAAAGCCTTTCTGTATTCTGCATTTCTTTGATTACAGGAAATAGCCTACATTTAGCCTCCATGACGTTCCCTGAGTTCCAATGGGCAGATTCAAGCAGTTGCTAACTAGAGAAGGGAGAGGACATAAGATCAGGGAGAAACAGTCAAGAGCAGCCTTGGGGCAAGGTCCTTGTTCCCCACCAATGTAAACACACAACAATATCTTTGACTTATTTTGCAGATACCGAAACCCCCTCCAGATGGGTGGCGTTAATGATTAAAAATGGCATGCTGCCACAAGCAGGTGGACCCCAGAGCAGCCGGTCCTGAAGGCTGACGATGCTGGCTCCTATTACTCACCATCAACCCATCAGAAGAATGTCCACAAGCTGGCCATGCCCTCTTTGAACCACTACTATAAAAGCTTCTCACTATCCTCTCCAAGTTGGGACACACAGTTTTTTTGAGGCAGGGGTCCATTGTGTCCCCCTTTGCCTAGCAAAGTAATAAAGGTTCCCTGGTGGCTCACATGGTAAAGCATCTGCCTGCAATGTGGGAGACTCAGGTTCGATCCCTGGGTTGGGAAGATCCCCTGGAGAAGGAAATGGCAACCCACTCCGGTACCCGTGCCAGTCCATGGGGTCGCAAAGAGTTGGACACAACTGAGCGACTTCACTTTCTTTCTTTAACCCAAAACTCCACCTTTGAGATCTGGTCCGGCACTAGTGTACAGAGAAGCTGAGATTTCGTCATCACAAGTGAGCAGTAAAATGGAGTATTGGGCTGAAGAAATATCTAAGGAAAATGTGGAAGGAGCAGACTCTTTACTCTCGAATGCTTATAACAGTATTTGGCTGAGGAAATATCTAAGGAAAATGTGCAAGGAGCAGACTATTTGCTCTTGAATGCTTATAGTAAAATGGGGGAAGAGAGAGGTGGTTTAAAGATGGAATTGTTCATCAGAAAGGAACAGAAACTTAAAGATACAGAACGTTCTCAGCCTATCCATATTGTAAAACTAAGGTGTATTGAGAAACAACTTTCATGATGTGGCCAAACCACTATCTGATAAGGCAATTTCGTCAGCCTTCTAAACAGAAGCCGGGAGCTATGGTTCAATGGAAGAACGACCCCCGCTTCTCCCCAAGGTTACCCAAAGCTCTTGAAAACAATTCCAAAGGAAGGGCCACTGCTGCGTACGGGACCTCCATGCTCTTTGGCCTGTGTTAAGTAAAATTAATATTTTATGGCAAGATAATAAAAATTTAAACATAAAGAATTTTCTCTGCTTGACCATAAACCATAATCATTCTTCTAGCACCAACAAAACAACGCCTTAAAGGATACCATTCCTTCCTGATCTTGTAATGGGCCATGAGGATAGCTAGAACTGGATTGTGGAAACTGTCAAAACCACATAATTTAACATCCAGCCCTCGATCTCAAAATTCATATAACTTTCATATAATTTATATATATTATATAAATAAAATTTATCTAAGCTTATATAACTGCTCTGGCTTCTAATGGGCAAAACAGTTCTCAGATTTCTGGGTCTTCTCCTCCATTGGCTCAGAGTGCAGTCACCTGGGAAGCAGGGGACGTGGCTACCCCAACCTAGATTTGCAAGGAAAAGAGTGTCTCAGAGCCACAGGTGTGCCATCCAGGCAAAAAACACTGTAGGAGTTGTTTTGCCATTCTGAGATGGTCTACCCTCTGTCTATCTGTGGAGTGTGCTTCTCCTAGGACCACTCTTGCCTTTTCAGATGAACTGCATTCTGTTTATGGAATATGTAGCTCTCTAAATATATCCACTTCTTACTTATCACTTTGTCTCTCACTGCATTCTTTCTGCACTGAGGCAAAAAGAACCTGTACTAGGTCCTAAGACCAGGTGTGTGACTTAAAAGGTAGTGGGGTTCAGGTCCCAACTTGTGTTGTGCAGTTTCAGGACTACATCCAACCTGTGAGAGCTATGGTGGGGTTTGTGTCAGCAAAGCCAGGGGTATGGGGCCTCCCAAGGCTGGGAGGGCAGGGCAACCTGGAGGCTTAAGGGCCAAAGCCCTGCAGAGCAAAGCTGGGAACCCACACCTCAGTCTAGAAGGTGGGACCTCTGCCCCAGCACAGTTGGTGAGCAGGATGAAAAAAATCAAAGAAGATTCTTACATCTTAAGGTTTCCGACCTGCTCAGGATCTGTAACTCCTCTCTTCTTGCCTTTTGGAATGGGGATATCTGTCCTGTGCCTGTCCCACCATTATACTTTGGAAGTACAAAACTTGATTTCATAGGCTCACAGCTGAAGGGGAACTGCCTCAGGATGAACTTACCTGGAGTCTGACCCATACGTGATTTTGATATTTACACAAGACCAAACTTTGGAGTTGATCCTGGAAGGAGTTAAGACTTGTGAGGCTATTGAATGTATTTTGCTTGGGAGAAGGATATAAATTTGGGAGATACAGGGATGGAATGCAATGAGCTGAATGTTTGCCTCCCCAAAACTCATACGTTGAAATCCTAATCTCCAAGGTGATGGCATTAGAAGGTGGGCCTGCTGATAAGGTTATGAGGGCAGAACTCTCATGAATGGCCCTTATAAAAGAGACTCCAGAGGGTGGGATGAACGGAGAGAGTAGCTTAGAAATATATACACTACCATATGTAAAATAGATAGCCGGTGAGAATTTGCTGTATGACACAGGGGCTCTGTGACAACCTAGAGGGGTGGAATGGGGTGAGAAGTGGGAGGGAGGCTCAAGAGAGAGGGGACATATGTGTATACCTATGACTGATGCATGTAGATGTACGGCAGAAACCAACACAATACTGCAAGGCAATTATTCTTCAAATAAAAATAAATAAATTTAAAAAAATGAGAGACTCCAGAGAGATCCCTCAGTCCTTCTGCCATGTGAGGTTAAATTTAAAAAAAAAAAAAAAAAAAAGGCTGTCTAGGAAGCAGGCTTTCACCAGATACCAGATCTGCCAGTGCCTTGATTTTGGACCTCTCAGTCACCAGAATCGTGAAAAATAAATTCTGTTGCTTACAAGCCACCCAGTTTATGGGATATCTATTATGGTAGGCCAAACTGACAATGCCAGTGTTCAAGATTTTAAGAAATGCATTTAATAGATTTAATTTTTTTTTTCTTTTATTGTTTTTGCCATACAATGTCATGATATCACCATGGGGTTACATATGCTTTCCCTCCGGAACCCCCCTCCCTCCTCCCTCCCCCCCGGGAAATCTCGCTGTACCAGCCCCGAGCATCAAGCCTGGGCTGGCGATTGATTAGACACATGACACTTAACATGCTTCAATGCCCTTCTCCCATATCATCCCACCCTTACCCTCATCCACAAAGTCCACGAGTCTATTCTATACATCCGCGTTCCTTTTGTTGTCTCGCATGTTGGGTTCTCGTTACCGTCTTTCTAAATTCCATATATTTGTGTTAATATACTGTATTGTTGTTTTTGCTTCTGGCTTACTTCACTCTGGATAATGGGCTCCAGTTTCGTCCATCTGAGTAGAATTGCTTCAAATGAATTTGTTTTTAATGCTGAGTAATATTCCATTGTGTATATGTACCACAGCTTTCTTATCCATTCGTCAGTTGATGGGCATCTAGGTTGCTTCCATGTCTTGGCTATTGTAAACAATGCAGCGATGAACATTGGGGTACACGTGGCTCTTTCAATTCTGGTTTCCTCGGTGTATATGCCCAGCAGTGGGATTGCTGGGTCATATGGCAGGTCTATTTGCAGCTTTTTAAGGAACCTCCACATCAGACATTTCTCCAAAGAAGATATAAAACTGGGTAACAAACACATGAAAAGATGCTCAACATCACTCATTATCAGAGAAATGCAAATCAAAACCACAATGAGGTACCACTTTACACCAGTCAGAATGGCTGCCATCCAGAAGTCTACAAGCAATAAATGCTGGAGAGGATGTGGAGAAAAGGGAACCCTCTTACACTGTTGGTGGGAATGCAAACTAGTACAGCCACTATAGATTTAATTTTTTAAGAGCAGTTTTAGTTTCATCGCAAAACTGAGCAGAAAGTACGAAGTTCCCATTTACTCACACCCAATCCATTGCATCTTTTAATCTGTCTTTTGTTCTTTTATTATTTAAAAAACTACTGATTCCTGCAAGAACTATCATTTAAATAGCTGGTAGTCATTGGGGGCTGGGATTCCAGAGGGTAGGAGAAAGATGGAATGAGCTAGTATTTGGCCTCAACTGTACCCTCACTTTGAAGTTGCCTGATATTTGGGTCCAATGCCAGAGATTCATTGGTCTGGAATGCAGAGTTACAAAGAACCCAGATGATTCTAAGCGTGTCAAGATTTATAACCAAGAAGACAAAGCCATGTTCAACCAAAGTGGGGACAATTAGACACAGTTAAAAAGTGTTTCTTTCATCCAGACTGAGGTTTTTCCCTTGGATTAGAGCTCAGTGAGGTTAGTATGTGTAAAAGTGGAAACAGAGGTACCAGTCAGTCCTTACGCCTGGGGCTGTGGGATATCAGATCAAATTGCTCCTCTTGCCCTGGCCTTAGTCACAGCATCATAACCGTAAGCTATCTTTTTATCTCTGAGAAACAGCCAGTCCACTTTAGTTTCAATCCTTAACGCTAATTTCTTCAAATAGAGTTTTGATTTTCCATTTCATCCCTAAAATGCTTTACCTGAACCAAGGGATGGCTGAGGTTTTAGTGACTCTCTTTGCAGCCTTGCAGTTGTGAATAAGCTAGTTACTGCCTGACAATCTCACTGATATCTGCCTCTTTTCAGTTTTCCATTTAGAAATGGAGGCAGGTGTTGAAGAAATTGGAAAGACAGTCCAGACACCCTTTCCTTGAAATTTCCACTTGTGTCTACAATCCTCTGGATTTCTAAAGCCTGCCATGAATAATCCCCAGAGGCACCACTGAAAATGGAATCTTGTTTTATTCTTCTGAGAACCTTCATCCCTCCCCTCTCCTTCCAATCCAGATCTTCCTGGTTCGGTCATACCCCTGTTGCTGTTGGCAGTATAGGAGTCATGGATCTGAGCTCCATCACCTTCAGGTTTCTCTGAAACTGGCTGGGAAGAAAGCATAGCTCAGCTGGTAAAGAATCTGCTTACAATACAAGAGACCTGGCTTGGATCCCTGGAGTGTGAAGATCCCCTGGAGAAAGGAAAGGCTACCCACTCCAGTATTCCAGACTGCAGAATCCCATGGACTCTATAGTCCACCGGGTCACAAATTGTGGGATACAACTGAGCGACTTTCACTTTGCAGGATGCGCACAGGACCCTTCCCTTGTTTCTTTGTCAGCAGAAATAGTCCACTCCCCATTTCAGAGTCTGTCTGGAAAGCCAGATGAGATGAGGGGCTCTGGGCTTCCCCTTTTCCAGTGTCAAGTTACGTGTTTCAAGTCCAAGTTCAGATATGCTGTATCTGACGCCTGCCAAGTCAGGGACTAGTACTGGGGAAAAAGGACAAGATCAGAGGTGCCCATCCTAACAGTTGTGTTCACCAGCCCTCACTGTTGCCTTCAAGGATTCAGAGCCACCTTCACAATGTCTGGAGGCATACCTCATCTAGCACACTGCATAGAATACAGCAAGGTGCCAGGATTTCTTTTCAAAACTTCAAAACCCCCATAGTTTTCTGGGTCTTGAGAAGCTTTTTCCATCTCTCCCTGGGTCTTTTCTTTTTTTTTAAATTGAAGTATAGTTGATGTATAGTATTATATAAGTTACAGGTGGACAATAGAGTGATTCACAATTTTTTGAAGGCCATACTCCATTTATAGTCATTATAAAATATTGGCTACATTCCCCAAGTTCTATAATATATCCTTGTAGCTTGTACCTCTTAGTCCCCTACCCTATGTTGCCCCTCCCCCTTCCTCTCTCCCTACTGGTAACCACTGGTTTGTTCTCAATATCTGTGAATCTTTTTCTTTTTGGCTATACCTCCTGGTCTGTTGTATTTTTTAGACTCCACATATAAGTGATATTATCCAGTATTTGTCTTTCTCTCTCTGACTTATGTCACTGAGCATAACACCTTTCAAGTTCTGCCTCCCTCCTCACTCCTTTGATGAGCCTCCACATCCTTAAGAAAAGGATGTAAGAGTGAGAAGGGGAGTTAATTGCTTCTACAGGTCTGGAAAATTCAGTTTCTTGGGCCAAGGCCAAAGCTTCTGTTAGAACTGGAAAGTCTGTCTGCATTCTTAGGCTAGGAAAGGGGAAAAGTGCCTCTTGTACACTTCAGAAGAACAAATAACATATCACATCATCCTGACTTAAAAACTAACATTAGGGAAAAACAAATATTGTATATATTAACACATACATGTGGAATCTAGAAAAATAGTACAGATGATCTTATTCACAAAGAAGGAATAGGGACACTGACATAGAGAACAAACATATGGATACCGAGAGGGGAAGGAGAGGAAGGGAGAATCTAGAGACTGGGATTGACATATATATGCTACTATGTATAAAACAGATAACTGATGAGAATATACCTTATAGCACAGGGGACAACACTCAATGCTCTGTGGGGATCTAAAGGGGAAAGAAATCTAAAAAGGAGAGGATATATGTATATGTATGTCTGATTCACTTTGCTCTATAGCAGAAACTAACATAACACTGTAAAGCAATAAAAATAATTAAATTACTTAAATTAAAAATTAAATTTTAAAATATTTAATTAAATTAAATTTTAAAATTTATTTTATAAACCTCACATTAACCTTTACCTCATGCCATAGACCTATCTTGCCCAGTCCAATCTAACCAGCTCACCTAGACAGTGGTTACTTTTTTTCACCCTTAAAGCCCTTATATTTTGAGTTATTCAATTAGTTACTTTTACGTTATCTAGTCACATGTATGCGTCTCATTTTCCTCACTGGGATGTCAAGTCCTTTAAATACCAAGGGAATAGTGTTTGCTTAATTCTGCCTGCTGTGCAGAAGGTCAGCAATGTTGATTTCTCCTTCTTTCAGGGGAAATAAAAGCCTCCTGAAATAAAGACCAGGCCCTTAACCCATTTCTCAGCTAGCTGTACTTTTGGGTTATTGTATCATCCAAAGAGAAAATATTCTCCATCTATCTCTCACTTGTTCCTCCTTTCCTCCAGAATAATGGGATGGACTCTCTTTTTGCCTTGATAAATAAGAATTTAGGCCTAAATATAATTTAATTAAAGAAAATGAACATCTCTCATATCCAAATGTCACAGTTAATCATACCTATAAAAATGCATGGACTTTTTTTTTGTAAAAAGCATGGACAAATATGCTTTCTCATAACTTATCATGTGAATTGGATGAATCATATAGTATTTAGATGACCCAGACTATTACATGTTCAAACTTGTCTGTAAATTTACTAAACCAAATTGTCTCTCTTCAGGCAGGAATCCTTTCCTTGTTAGGATTCCATAAATAGCACTTCTTCCTCTCTATTTCTCTACCTCATCTATGAATAGCATCAGATGTTGAGTGTGCTGTGGCATGAAAGGTTGTGAAACTTCCCATCTCTTTTCAAATATTGGATTGTAGGTAAAGTTATGGTTTTAGGTGATGGGTCAATAAAATTCTGTCTCAATTCCAGCTATAAGATCTGGGGTCAATTCCAGCTATAAGACCTGGGGTTGCTGTTATTCCCTCCAAAGCATCTATTACCATGCAGCAATTGCTACACTGATTAAACTGTTGCAAAAAGAACATTATCAAGTGAGCATTTGAATCATACAGTCAATTTTCAAAGAAAATTCACGTGGCATTACCAAGCTTTGACACATATCTTCAATTGCCCCCCCCCATATCCTCTACTTGAACATCCCACATAAAACAACATGAAATTACTTCACTTTTGCTAAACTGTGTATTGAGATGTTACCATTGCACGTGGAACCGATCAAATATTTTAAAGCTAGGGGGATAGACAAGACCTGATGTTTAGTAGTAAAACTATCTCTATAAGTAAAATAATCTGTTTTGGGTCATGTTCCACTTTACTTCACCCACTCCACATCTCATCACTCAACTACATCCATACTGCTTCAGCAAATTGGGTGCCATCAAGTGATTTATCAGTCAATTTAGAAAAGTGGCGCAGCTCTAAGCCAGCTAACAGGGCAGTTCTTCACCCCCTCCCATCTGACTGGCTGAAGCAGGACAAGATAAAAAAAGCAACTTAGATGACTGTCTCAGAAATACTGATATTGATGCTATAGATTCTTTGAGTTTCATGCAGACTGACTCCTCGTCTTTCTTGGTTGCTCCACTGCCAGGGTTGTCTAGTCCCCCAGTCCCCATACTTTGTGCTTTGTTGACAGTGTGTAGTCAATTTAGTTATCAATTTTCAGCTCCCTCATCTGGATTTCTCCCCTGGCATGTGCAGGCCACAGGAACAGAGGACAACTTCTGCCCTTTTCCTGCCTGGAGGTGGCATGTCACTCTTTCACTACTCCTTCTGCTCACAACCGTCTCAGCCTCAGCGAATGCAACCGACTGCAGCTCAGCAAACTCCAGCAGAAACCAAAAAGAGACAGCGAGGGAGAGAGAATGGTCTCCTACTCTTCAAAACTTCTTCTTGGAAAGACCTGACAAGGAAATGCAGCAAGCCCCTTTTAATTTCCACTGGGGCAGGGGAAAAAAAAGAAAAGAGAAAGCAAAAGAAATCTCTGCCCCTCTGGGCTAAAGTCACCTTAGGAGTGATATACTTTTGATTTTACCTTCTTAGAGTCTGCATTTTTATTCTTGACAGTGAGCATCTGCTAAAACAATGATTACCTTTATGGAAAAGGGTAACAGGCAACACAGGAAAAAGTTTAACGGGTTACATGGGAAAGGCATAGGGATGCTTTCCATTAATATTTTAGATATTATCAGCCTCTTAATTAACATTCATCAGATCTTTCTCTTTGTTGACTTTATTTTTATATTTATTTGGCTGCACTGGGTCTTATTTGCAGCATGTGGGATCTAGTTCCCTGACCAGAGATCAAACCCGGGCCTCCTTGCATTGGGAGCACAGAGTCTTAGCCATGGAACCAACAGGGAATTCCCTTGACTTTATTTGTATACTATAATATTTTGAGTTTTAAGATAAACTGTGAGAGATAGAGGGCCATGTAGAAAAATCAGATGTTAGGGCTCAGGCAGACCAAATGATGGTTAACTACCTGTATAAATAAAAGCATGTGAGTCTGTTTCACAGATGGTTTGTTCTCTGTTTTACTGGATAATAAAAAAAAATGTACCTCCTTAGGTTATAAAAATTCAGTTACTTTAAACACTAAACCTGTAAGCACTTAATCATTACAACTTTTTTGTGTTTTAAGCATTCATTTCAAATATTGATTAATAATTTTAATATTCTATTCAGTTAATCATTTTAAAACTTTCACTCTAAATTATCAGTTCTAATCTATAGGTTTCAGTTCAGTTCAGGCACTCAGTTGTCTCCAACTCTTTGCAACCTCATGGACTGCAGCACACCTGGCTTCCCTGTCCATCAACTCTCGGAGCTTACTCAAACTCATGTCATTGCTTCGGTGATGCCATCCAACCATCTCATCCTCTGTCAGCCCTTTATCCTCCTGCCTTCAATCTTTCCCAGCATCAGGGTCTCTTCAAATGAGTCAGTTATTCACATCAGGTGGCCAAACTATTGGAGTTTCAGCTTCAGCATCAGTCTTCCCAATGAATATTCAGGACCAATTTCCTTTAGGATGGACTGGTTGGATCTCCCTGCAGTCCAAGGGACTCTCAAGAGTCTTCTCCGACACCACAGTTCAAAAGCATCAATTCTTCGGCACTCAGCTTTCTTTCTAGTCCAATTCTCATATCCATACATGACTACTGGAAAAACCATAGCCTTGACTAGACAGACCTTTGCTGGCAAAGTAATGTCTCTGCTTTTTAATATGTTGTCTAGATTGGTCATAGTTTTCTTCCAAGGAGTAAGCATCTTTTAATTTCATGGCTGCAGCCACCATCTGCAGTGATTTTGGAGCCCCCCAAAATAAAGTCTCTCACTGTTTCCATTGTTTCCCCATCTATTTGCCATGAAGTGATGGGATCAGATGCCATGATTTTAGGTTTCTGAATGTTGAGTTTTAAGCCAACTTTTTCACTTTCCTCTTTCACTTTCATCAAGAGGCCCTTTAGTTCTTCTTTGCTTTCTGCCATAAGGGTGGTATCATCTAAATATTTGAGATTATTGATATTTCTCCCAGCAATCTTGATTCCAGCTTGTGCTTCCTCCAGCCCAGCGTTTCTCATGATGCACTCTACATATAAGTTAAATAAGCAGGGTGATAATATACAGCCTTGACATACTCTTTTCCCTATTTGCAATCAGTCTGTTGTTCCATATCCGGTTCTAACTGTTGCTTCTTGACCTGCTTAGATTTCTCAGGAGGCAGGTCAAGTGGTCTGGTATTCTCATCTCTTTAAGAATTTTCCAGTTTGTTGTAATCCACACAGTCAAAGACTTTGGCATAGTCAATAAAGCAGAAGTAGATGTTTTTCTGGAACTCTTTTGCTTTTTTGATGATCCAACAGATGTTGGCAATTTGATCTCTGGTTCCTCTGCCTTTTCTAAATCCAGCTTGAACATCTGAAGTTTGAACATTATTTTGCTAGCCTTTGAAATAAGTGCAATTGTGTGGTAGTTTGAACATTCTTTGGCATTGCCTTTCTTTGGGATTGCAATGAAAACTGATCTTTTCCAAGGCTGTGACCACTGTTGAGTTTTCCAGATTCGCTGGCACATTGAGTGCAGCACTTTCGCAGCATCATCTTTTAGGATTTGAAATAGCTCAACTGGAATTTTATCACCTGCACTAGCTTTGTTCATAGTGATGCTTCCCTAAGGCCCACTTGATTTCACATTCCAGGATGTCTGGCTCTAGGTGAGTGATCACACCATCGTGATTATCTGGGTCATGAAGATCTTTTTTGTATAGTTCTTCTGTGTATTCTTGCCACCTCTTCTGTTAGGTCCATACCATTTCTGTCCTTCATTGTGCCAATCTTTGCATGAAATGTTTCCTTGGTATCTCTAATTTTCTTGAATAGATCTCTAGTCTTTCCCATTCTATTCTTTCCCTCTATTTCTTTGCACTGATCACTGGGGAAGACTTTCTTATCTCTCCTTGCTATTCTTTGGAACTCTGCATTCAAATGGGCATATCTTTCCTTCTCTCCTTTGCCTTTTGCATCTTTTCTTTTCTCAGCTATTTGTAAGGCCTCATCAAGACAACCATTTTGCCTTTTTGCATTTCTTTTTCTTGGGGATGGTCTTGATCACTGTCGCCTGTATAATGTCAAAAACCTCTGTCCATAGTTCTTCAGGCACTCTGTCTAAATGAAGAGAGTTTTTTTTTTTGTCAATCTATAGGTTTATTGAACACTAAAATGTCATTGTCCACGTGCCAGCAAAGCTATGGGAAAAGTGTCAGTCTCGTACAAAGCTCACTGAAGGGCATTTGTCAGAAAAAAGTAAAATCCTTAAATTATGTACTTGAACCTAATAGTTGCACTTCTAAAACTGCATCCCATAAAAATAACTAGATGTGTGCAAAGATGTATGTACAAATACTTTTTATCATAGCACTTACACATCTAATCCTCAGGACAAAGAGGGAACTGATTCAATGATTGTATATACATACAGAGAATACTGGGACTTACCTAGTGGCTCAGTTGTAAAGAATCTGACTGCAATGCATGAGATGCAGGTTTGATCTCTGAGTTGAGAAGTTCATTACTTTAATATATTTACAGGAAGGATGGTGTTTTCTCCACACTTGCAGATCAACTGCTGCTTCAGTTGTCTAAACACCATTAAACCAGGCGAGCAGCAGGATTCTGAGTTATAAGATAGGCCCAGAGACCCCATGGTTATGTATCCATAGTCACACCTACTTTCCCATACAGCTGGTCCCTTGGTCTGAGCAATCTCAGTCACTGCATGGAAGACCCCCAGGGTGCTGGGAGTGAGGATACCCACACGATCAGGGCATCGGTCATCTGCAGCCAGCACTCACAGCAGCTGGAGGATAGGCACAATGATTCAATAAAAGAGCTCTGGGCAGGAAACCAAAATGTTTAGGATAGCATGTATGACTTCTATAACCAGAAAAATGGCAATAAAGCTAAAGGAAGCTTTTGTATTCAGCTATGTGTTTTAAAATGCTGCACTTGGCTACAATTTAAATCCAAGTACTATATGAATTTACATTCTCATCTTTCACAGGAGGGAATCAATGCATGCATGCCAAGTCGCTCCAGGCATGTCTTTGAGACCCTATGGACCGTAGCCTTCCAGGCTCCTCTGACCATGGAATGTTCTAGGCAAGAATACTGGAACAGGTTGTCTTTTCCTCCTCCAGGGGATCTTCCTGACCCAGGAATCAAACCTGCATCTCTTACGTCTCCTGCATTGGCAGGCGGGTTCTTTACCATTAGTGCTATTTGAGAAGCCCAAGGGCATCAGTGGGTAGCGTCTAAATTTGATAAGTCAAGAAGTAGAATTATAACATATTATTTTAAAAAACTGAAATTAGATCTTAAAAATAAACACTCAGACTTAGTAGCAGAAAATACAGTTTCACACAGTTAAGTGAACTAAGAAGACAGGCATCATAAAAGTTGACAGTATTTTTCCGTGTGGAAGTTTAACAACATAGAGCTTTCAAGAAGACTATTACAGATACAGAAGAACTTCAGTTTAATGTTTAAATACCAAACTTTAATCAGCAAGATAAACATTGTTTGTACCTCATCTGTGTCTCTTATTGAGATTGCCTCTAAAAAAAATATGAAACACCTGTTTGAAATAAGAATGAAGTAACAGGTATGTCAGTGGCTGTTCAACAACTGGTTAAGGAACCAAATGCCTGTGTCTTCATCTCGCAAAGTCCCCACTGACTAAATTAAAGTTAAATTATTGTGGTCTTCCTCATTTCCTCAAAGAAGACTTTAGTCTATTGGGAATGCCAGAGGAATACTATTTTGTGCTAGAAGGGAGAGAAATTCATGCTTATTTCCTTCAGCCCTACTTTGTTTTTCCTGCTAACCCTTCATCACATTACCAAATAAAACTAAGAGTAAATTTTAAAAGGCCTTGATTAGAGATAAAGGAGATGATTAAGTTGGCATGGTAAATTTTAAAAGCTGCATTGAATCATGAATCACAGAGCCCCTTTCTCATCCTGTATTGGTTCATATATTCATCTGACCAGTGTTTATTGATCATCTCTTATGTGGCCAGGACCGAAATGCACAATACAGCAATATCTCTGAATGAAACAGATATGGCTCCTATATTACTAGAGTTAAGGGGTCTAAGGCAGGAGTGTGGTTGGGTTGGTTTATGGCTGCACCCCAATGGAAGCATGTTGGAATATTTTTAATTTGTTGGTGTCCCTTGCTCACCTGTATAAATCAGTACTGAGGATGCATCCCCAGATGATACTGATAACATGAAAAGATTTCTGTTCCCACTTCCCATGGTCTTAATAGGCTGGTTAAATTCCTGAGGGTTTAAGCTGAAAGAAACTCAGGACTAAATGTGTTTGTTTCTGTGCATCAGATAAAACAGCTGTTTCTCCCAGTCTTCACAGACTGGTTCTGTGTAGATGAGCCTCTTCCAAGCTCCTGATTGTCTCTCAAACCTCTGTGAAGGTCCAAGCTGTCTTTTTTTTTTTTTAGTGACTCCCAGTAGTTGAGAGTGTGACAAGACTCTTTAGTATCCCAAAAAGGAGGATCCCATTTAATCCTGAATGCAGGCAGATGGGAAGCCAGACTCTCAAGCAACAGCTGGGAAAGCATGGATGGAGTCATGCCCCTTCCAGAGAGAGAATGGGAGATACTTTGCTTCCTGAAGGGCTTCCCAGGTGGTGCTAGTGGTAAAGAACTCACCTCCCAATATAGGAGATGAAAGAGAGGGGTTTGAATCCTGGGTCAGCAAGATCCCCTAGAGGAGGGCATGGCAACCCATGCCAGTATTCCTGCCTGGAGAATCCCATGGACAGAGGAGCCTGGCAGACTACAGTCCATGGGGTCGCAAAGAGCCAGACATGACTTAGAAACTAAACCACAACAACGACGTAGTAAAAAGAAGTACAGTATAACAGTTATTTACAAAATAATAATACGGTAAAAAAGCACAAAATACATAGTATACACTTAAGTGATTCTTAATCTTTTGGGGCTATGTGCCCCTTGGAGAAGTGTATAAAAGCTATGAACCCATCTTAAGAGATTATGACATTCAAGGAGGGAAGATCCTTATATATTGAACGTGGGATAAGGTGGGTTCAGTAATTGTATGTTCCCTTTGGCTTGGAAGTTTCCAGGAGCCAAAACTACTCCTGCTATGCAAAGGATACCCTAGTCTTTCCAACTCATTTCGCAACTATGCCCAATAATTACTTTAGAATACAGTGTAATAGAGCAGAAAACAGACTATAACAGCATAATTTAAAACTGGTTCCAGGAAATCTCTACTCTTAAAAGCCCATGGGCACAATCCAGTCTTAAGAGACATAGATTATCTGGAACAGTTCCCTGCCTAGTGCCAGCCTGCCTCTGTATCACAAACACTAGGTCTACTTACCCTGCAAATTAATTGGGGACATTTTTTCATTGTAAATCCCTTTTTGCTTCCTATTCCTCATCTCCTGAGGGATTTGAAGGGAAACTAAATTATCTCATTTCATATGGATTTCTTCTTATTCCCTCCACCCATCTATGGTGGTGGTGGTTTAGCTGCTAAGTCATATACGACTCTCCACAACCCCATGGACTGCAGCCTGCCATGCTCCTCTGTCCATGGGATTTCCCAGGCAAGAATACTGAGATGGATTGACATTTCCTTTCCCAGGGGATCTTCTTGACCCAGGGATCGAACCTAAGTTTTCTGCATTGGCAGGTAGAATCTTTACCAACTGAGCCAGCAGTGACGCCCCTCCCACGTAGGCCTTCCTTTTATAACACTGTACTGTTCTGCCTTCTATTCAAGGATAACTTTTAATGCTGATACTTTTTTAATTTATTTCATGAGCATTCTTTCATCTTGCTACAATGAGAAACTTCTCTTCCATATATAATGCTCACTTCTTTTCTAAAGTCAATAACTCTCTATAAATTTTAGCATCAAATCACATGTACAGCAGGAGTATTCAAGACATAGGGCACCTTGTCTACTGGCTATAAAATAACCCAGATCACAAGTTCCTGTCTAGTATTGTTTCACTACTTCCTTGAAGGAAGTTACACATTCAGGCTTTCTCTGAACACCGGTACAGAATTGCCCAACATTCATGAGAATTTGTATTATGGAAGTATTCTACCCTCGTTTGTCTAAGATTATATATTGCTAACATCTGAGTCTATAAATCATAGATGGTCTCAAAGAGGCATCCTAACTCCTAATGTATGTTTTATTATATTCTAAGTCTAAACAGGGGAGTCACATAAACTATATTTGCCATTAACCTTAGCGGTCAGTGACCTCAATCTCACAAGGTCCCCAAACCATTAATCATTATATCCCACCACTGCTACACTCCTTACTTCCAAATGTTTTGGATGTTACCATATTTTGTTTTCAGGCCCTCTAACATTGGAGGGTATAAGGTCCTCTATAAAAGTATTCAGTATATCATTAATCTGAATGTCTTGATACTCGTCATAAGGGACAAAACAATTTTTTTTTTTTGGCAATTTCAGCCTGTTAATCTTACCTAGAAGCCTTTGTCCCAGCCTGCATCATTTTTCTTGCATATCAACCTTTATACGGGTTTTTGTTTTGTTAGAATTTGTATAGCCCTTCCTCATAAATCATCTACTTAGGCCCATAATCATTTAATTTTCCTCTTCAGTTAACTCTCTCTGGGTAGTACAAATCAGATTATTACATTATGTATTTGCATAATTTTTCCAAAGTGAATCAAAGAATTTCTCACAAACACATTCCCATTAGCCATTCTCACAGTTCCAGATAGGGGATGAGAGGGAAAAGAGATATGTTTAGGAATCTTAGTCATGGAGCATTTCAGTAAGGAGTGAGTTTGAACCTAAACATTATCCGGTACAAACCAGATTGGTCAAATTTTGCAGTATCAGGGCCACTAGACATGTTTCTGGGAAAAGAGGACATGCTCTTATCCATTCTGCTAGTCTTGAGAATATGGAGTCTCCATGTGATTTTACAGAACAGCCTTGGGTTTCGACAGAAAGGACTTGCCACCACACCTCTGGTGAGCATTTCCATGGCACTTGTTTGATGCTATTGTTCTCATCTTCTGGCCCTCCCCCCTGCATCCGATTCCAGATGAACCTGAACAGTGTGCTGTACCTTGAGACACACAATAGAGAAGGGGTTCAAAGCCCTGGGCAATTCTACCACTTGAACCAGTTTCTTCAGGTTCCCATCTTGCTGCTTATTCATCTGCACGATTAAAGTTAGTCATCGTCCTCAGAGGATTGCTGTGAGGTTGAAGTCACAGAATGTATGTAGAGTCCTTGGCACTGTGTCTAGCAGGGTACTTGCTAAGGAATACCAACTATGTTACCATTATCATTATTTTTGTAGGTCTTTATTGAATTGGTTACTATATTGGTTCCGTTTTCTGTTTTCGGTTTTCTGGCCACCAGGCATGTGGAATCTTAGTTCCCCAACCAGGGATCGAACCCACACCCCCTGGATTGGCAGGTGAAGTCTTAACTACTGGGCTGCCAGGGAAGGCCCATTATTTTTTATTACCAACACTGTCCTGGCTAAACTGCTCATCTGCCAAAATGTATGGCTTCAGGTAAACCCTCTTTGTGTCCTGGTGAAATATATGTAACAAGTTTTGTGTGTACTCCACCCGCTTCCCTTCTCCCCACTCACAACTTCCTTCCTCCCTCAAGTCCAGAGAAAAGAACTTCAACATCCAGATGTCCTCACAGGTCCCTTCACTCAGCAGTGATGCCTAGGGGCTCACAGCTCCCACTGTATCCTATTTAAGTATGAGGAGTTATAATAACCTCTTAACACCTGGTTCTACCACCTCTGATCCAATGCCTTGATTTCCAGCACAATGCCTCAACACAGTGAACTGGGTAATCCAGGGCTTTAAAGAAGACAGAGCCCTTTTAAAGAAGCAAAACATGGGTCTGGAGGAGATGCCAGCTACCATAACCCATAAGGTTCCCTTAGGGATGTTTTAAAAGAAACTATTTTTGCCCTGATGTTCACAGAAACACCTAGGATTATTTTAGCAATTAGCAATAATGACTTTCTAGTTTTTATCTCTTTGTTCCTGCTAAATTTTCTGCCTATCCTTGAAAGTCACTGATAGGACATAAGAAATACCTTTTGGGTCTTGACTATTTAATTTCGAAGTATTTATTCAGTGTACTCCTATAAACTTTATAAACTGGATGGAACCACATAAAGCTTCTACATTTGCATTATGAATTGAATTATTCAAAATAAATTCACCATTATAACCTAATGTAAGGTGTGAATTTACTGCTCAAAGAGATAAAGAAAACAAAGGCAGACAAGCCAACAAAGACTCACACAGTTTATCTGTAAAGTGGACTAGAGTTTAACCAGGGGAGTGATTGTGATAAAAATAATGATATTGATAAAAGAGTCAATATCCATTAGCAAGTACCATGCTAGATATAGTGCAAGATCCTCTAGATGCATTGTCTCATTTCATGCCTGTCTGAAATGCTCTTTCAGGCATGATTCAAAAAACAATGATATCCTCACTATCCACGGAGTAGCGCGGAGGTGCCTTTCAGAGACCAATAATTCCCCTGCAGAGACTGTTTTCATTCTCAGAAGCCAAAAGTTAGCCTGTCCAAGGTCAAATTAAAGGATGCAGGAGAATCTAAAAGTCATTGTCTAACCTCTTAAATTTCTAGCAAATAGAGCATCAAAAATATCCTTAATGATTCAAGTTTTAACTCTATATCACACAAAAAGAGATACCTTTCTATTACAAAAAAGATACCTTTCTAGCTCAAGATCTTGCTTTACTGAAAGTCTAGTTGAAGACAATTTAAGCAGGATTGTCTTGCCTTTATGTTTCTGGCTAAACATCTATGCAATATAAATAAAGATGAAAATATCTATATACGAAGCCAAGGGTTAATTTAAACATAAAAAACCAGACATCTATGGTAAAACTAGAACACAATCAAATAAAGAAAACTCAAAAAGTATAAAGAAAAGAACGTGTCATGAGAGGAACAGCCATTTATAGGAGAAAAGGTAGGACTGCAACAGTGGTTCTCAACTGGGGGCAATTTTTCTTCCCAAGGGACATTTGGCAATGTCTGTGGACAGTCTTGGTTGTCGCAAATCAGGAGCAGGGGGCACTACTGGCATCTAGTGGGTAGAGAACAGTGATGCGGCTAAACATACTCCCATTGGATGCACAGGACCGTCACAAAGGATGACGCAGCTCATACTGTCAATTCTGCTAATGTTGAGAAATCCTGAGAAGATATAAAATTCCTTCCTTCAGTTATATTCCCAATCCTCTAAAACACTGTGAAGGTTACACAGCTGTCCTCTGCAGATAAAAGTGAAAAACATGGGGAGAAAATCAGTCATGTTTCAATTTCATCCCTTCTGGACCAAAGTGAAGCATCCAGTTGGGAAAGTTAAAGGCAGATCTTGAGGAGACATGGGAAGATCTCAGGAATGGCCCTGGAGAAAACAAAAAATCACTAGGGAGGTCCCCTCAAGCTGACCTCAAGTTCCTTTAATCCTGCTGCTTCCACTGCTCGGCATCTCACATTCTCAGCATTCCCCCATTGGATGCTTCCTGTACAGAGGCTGTCCAACATAGATCTTCTGGATGCCTATATATATATATACATACATATATTTAATTTTTTAATTGAAGAGTAATTACTTTACAGAATTTTGTGGTTTTCTGTCATACATCAACAAGAATCAGCCATAGATACATCCATGTCCCCTCCCTCCCAAACCTCCCTCCCATCCCACCCTTCAGCCTAATTAAAGAACCAATTTGTTATTGGACAGTACTTATCTAGAATGTTAAAGGAGAGTGACAACAAAGATGGAGCATCGTCTTTGTATCAAGCCTGAAGCTAAGTGTTTTACATGTACCATCACAATGGAACTGTGAAACAGGTACTCTCAGCCCAGTTCTACAGATGAAGTGTCTGAGGCTCAGTTTAATTGAATAACCAACCTAAGATCATACAGTTAACAACTGATGAAGCTGAAATCAAACCAGATCTTTCTGACCCCAAAGCCACAGCATTTTCACTTGACCACATAGCTTTCTAGGTCACATTTTGTTTTCATCTATTAATTAGTGCATGCCACCAGAAATTCCTGAAGGGCTCATCATACTGATAGTAACTGTAGACATACATCCACTTTGTCTTGACACATCTTGCAATGAACATCTTTGCCCATTAACCAAATCAAGCAGGCATGATGGTAAACCAGCTATTCAAAGTCTCACAACTAGGAGGACTTTAAAACATAACTCAGGCAGACAATATTCCTAAAACCAGGTGCCAGTCAATACCATTTATGTATAAGTATTGTAATCATAAACTGAACCCTGACTTGCTTTAATATATCCAGCAGCATGACTGAGACATCAATTCCCTACCTATCTTATTTGACTTGGGATCTAATCACTCTTATTCCCTTGGACTTCATAAATGCATTGAGTCACATCTCTATAGATTATTATCTTAAAAGGCACCAGGAATGAGAGTATCTTTCTGTGCTCAAAGAGAATACTTAGGAGACATAAGGACCTCTAAAAATCATCATCTTTAGGTTCTGAATTCATGAATAGATTTTAAGAGGTTCATGCTCATAAAATTTCACACGAGTGTGCATTATTTTCCATTAATTTATACAAGCATTCTTCAAATCCTCAGAGGTTAACTATGGTTCCTGAATTTAGGAATAATACTCTCCTACCTTATAGACCTTGCACTGTAATTTTTGATCCTACTCTATTATCCTTAATTATAATATAAAGAACTTAACTCCTTAATACTAGCTTAGGGTACTGGGCACATAAGAACAGGAAGCTTCCTTGGCCCTACAATCCTCTATCACTACATCTCCAAATGTTCTGGGGTTGCCATGCTCATCACCAAGAAACTACCTCATCCACTGGCGCTGGGCACACAAAGATGGTAAATATTTAAAAACTCAACAAAATCTTAGCCCAAATAGTAACTATTTAAGGTGATATTTTAGATACTGGGACGTGAAAGTTTCCCCCAAACTGTGGAAGACAATTTCTTCATATGTTATTTTAAGCAGAAAATTAAAGAAAAAAAATTATAATCTGAAGGAGTTGTTGAAAAGAAGGATTTTAATGCTCTTGATACATAGAAGAATTCCATGAATTTTCTATCTTGAGGTTATCTCTCAATAGATTAATGATGGGTATATGAATAATTCAACACTATTTACACTCAGCAATTCTCGCCAGTGTGATCTGATCATCTCAATAAGGCTATATCATCAGGCAAGGAAAAAGTCCATAATATTGGGTTACTGAAATGATTTTGTAATTAGTGTGACATGGTTTTCTATAATGTCACATTGACTATGAGCATAACAAAGGACTGGGAATAAATTGAGTTCACAGCATTAAGTAGGTCCCTTTTCAGCATATGTGAAAGAAATCATGTAATACATATCCTGATACCTGTATCGGAATGCCTACTGTTAATAGAAACGTGAGGCTAGGAAGATCTGAATTTCAGAAATCTCAAGAAAATGAGACAGGCAGTGTGGTAGATGGTATAGATTAAAGCAAAAGCCCCTGTTCTTCACCTCTTCCTCCAGCCACACCTTTTACTATGTACTGTAATTCTTCCCTTAAATGAAGTAGAATAAATCTCCTTGCCCTTTGACTTTGTGTTTCACCATGCGGTCTGCTTTGGTCAATAGGACAAAGCATTGGAAACAGTAGTGTTTGGTTCTGACATGAAGCAATAAGAAACCTTGTATGGTTTTGCTTGCAGTCTTAACCTCTGCATCTCTGTGAGATGAGCACGCCCAGTCTATCGGTTCCCGGAGGAAGATGAGAGCCCCATGGGGGCTCAGCAGGAAGCTGCCCTCATCTTGCTCCTTACGACTGAGTCAAGCCCCCACCTCTATTAACATGGCGTGAGGAACAAATGCTTATTGTTGAATGCCATGGATATTTTGTGCTATTATGCTGTATTACTGTGGCCACAGTTGACTGATACAGGTGGGTATCTGTTTTGTGTTCCAAGATGACCTTAAATGCAAAGTGAACAAAGTTAACAAATAACACGAGCTAGGTTTCACCTTGAAATGCACCAAAAGTAGGGAAAACTAGAAACAAGGAAACCAGGGGGGAAAAAAGCAAAAACATAACAAATGGTTCTTTGAATTGGTTTTTATTTCAAGGATGATAACAGAGAAGAATCCAGCTTTCTCTGTGAAACTCAGGGACTCTGGCTTGACACTTTTAATTAAAAAGACATTAAAAAATTAACATAGAACTCTTCCCACTTTGCTCCAGGGCAGCTCATGAAAGATCCTTGCTTTGCTAGTCGAATGCATAATATCTTTGTCCAGGCCCATCTGCTTCCCCTTCCACAGGAAACATTGTGAATGTCGGTGTCTCCAGTGAGAAACTGCCCCGGTGAGGCTTAATTTCCTCAGCACTGATAACATAAAAGCAATCTGGCAGAATAAATTAATGGATGGTTTCAAAGCACACATTCTTGATCTTCTGCCATATTCCTGACAGAAATCAAAACAGTCCAAATATTTTTCACTACCAAGAATGGAAAGATGTTTATTTGAAAAGGACAACTTTGTTTTATCTTCTAAATAAACAGTTTATGAGATGCTGTGTGTGTGTGTGTGTGCATGCATGCACACACATTTCTAGGGCAGAGGTTATAAACACTAATCTATACAGAAATCACATTGCTTCTCTCATGGATCAGACTGCAAAGAATCTACTTGCAATGCAGAAGACCCAGGTTTGATCCCTGCCTTGGGAAGATCCCCTGGAATAGGAAATGGTACCCTACTCCAGTATTCTTGCTTGGAGAAGCTCATGGAGAGGAGCCTAGTGGGATACAGTCCATTGGGTGGCACAGAGTTGGACACGACTGAGTGACTAACATCACTCAGTCCACACACAAATACCACATACCACACACAAATCACCAAGAGTTGATGTTAAAAGTAGATTATGATGTAGCATGGAGGGGGTGGGTTCCAAGATTCTGAATTTCTAAAAAGCTTCTCTGTGGGCTAGTGCTTCTGATCCAGATACCTCTAGAAGAGTGTTCTTTCAGTTCAGTTCAGTCGCTCAGTTGTGTCCGTCTCTTTGCAACCCCACGGACTGCAGCACCCCAGGCCTCCCTGTCCATCACCAACTCCCAGAGTTTACTCAAACTCATGTCTGTTGAGTCAGTGATGCCATCCAACCATATCATCTGTCATCCCCTTCTCCACCCACCTTCAGCCTTTCCCAGCATCAGGTTCTTTTCCAGTGAGTCAGTTCTTTGCATCAGGTGGCCAAACTATTGGAGTTTCAGCTTTAGCTTCAGTCCTTCCAATGAATATTCAAGACTGATTTCCTTTAGGTTTGACTGGTTTGATTGCTTTGCAGTCCAAGGACTCTCAAGAGTATTCTCCAACACCACAGTTTAAAAACATAAATTCTTCGGTGCTGACATAGTCCAACTCACATCCATACATGACTATTGGAAAAACCATCGCTTTGACTAGATGGACCTTTGTTGGCAAAGTAATGTCTCTGCTTTTTAATATGCTGTCTAGGTTGGTCATAGCTTTTCTTCTAAGGAGTAAGCATCTTTTAATTTCATGGCTGCAGTCACCACCTGCAGTGATTTTGGAGCCCCCCAAAATAAAGTCAGCCACTATTTCCACTGTTTTCCCATCGATTTGCCATGAAGTGATGGGACCAGATGCCATGATCTTAGTTTTCTGAAGGTTGAGCTTTAAGCCAACTTTTTCACTCTCCTCTTTCACTTTCATCAAGAGGCTCTTTAGTTCTGCACTTTCTGCCATAAGGGTGGTGTCATCTGCATATGTGAGGTTATTGATATTTCTCCCAGCAATCTTGATTCCAGCTTGTGCTTCATCCAACCCAGAATTTCCCATGATGTCCTCTGCATGTAAGTTAAATAAGCAGGGTGACAATATACAGCCTTGACGTACTCCTTTCCCGATTTGGAACCAGTCTGTTGTTTTTTACCTAAACTCAATCTCTGTATAATGAAGTTATCCTGAACTTTAGGACTGATTTTTACCACCAGGAGAGAGTACAACGCAGCAGAAGGAATGGATTTTAGAGCTGATCTAATTGGTTAAGTAAAGGACTTAAAACTTGCCTATTTATTTAACTTGCAGTATGTTTTGGGCACTCTAATACTTATCCACCTCCATTTCTTTGCCAATAAAATGGGAATAACCATCACGGGAAAGGAGCGAGCCTTTAGAAAATCTTGCTAAATGGTCATTAGTCAATAATGGGAGTCACCATCTTTCAATGCAGTAAAATTTCAAATAATCATAACCTCATTTTCCTCAACTTACTAGCCCAGGTTGTATGTTTGGAGAAGTGTTAATCTTTGTTCTGTTTCCGGTTTGTTTGTTTATTTTGTAATAAAATGCTTTAATCATAAGAAAGACATGGCAACAAGACTTTTGGAGATGTCTGTTATATATAAATCTTATTCATCCCATAAAATTTCATTGAAAGGCCAGCACTAAAGCTGTGATTAGTTCTTTGGAGTATAGAAAGACAAGATTTCACACCCTCAAGGAAGCTAAATTCTAGAAAGAATCATATTGCATTTTCTTAGGTGTTACCTCCTCTTGAATTTGTTGAAGACTTTCCAGTATTCTGGGACTGAATATGTATCTTTCATTAGTAAATTTCTTGTGTTTTTAAGAGATACTGGGTTTCGTAGAATCAAAATAAAAAAGCCCTTTTTCCCCCATAGAAATGAATTTTAGAAGCTATCCTGATCCACTGCTGTGTTGAATAGAAAAACTTAAGAAATATTCATGCCTTTCAAACTGGATTCTTTCATATTTAAGCATTCCTAAATATATCTCTGGTAAAATTTCTTTTGAAATTATTAGGACAATAGGTAAATGATATTACTAAACAATTCTTAGTGTATATTTTTGGATGGAAGGGAATTATTGAACTGATGAATTCTTGAAAATAACTTCTTAGTTCCTGAACTTTGGGCAAATAAGTTAATTCCTCTAAACCTCACAAAATTAATTTGTAAAATGGAAATAAATAGTATCTACTTTTTATAAGTAGGAGGAACATAATTTCTCAATAAATGATGGCAGTTACTTGTTATTCCTTGAGCACTTTATCTTATTCTTTTCATGTAAATTACCAGGTTTCTCAAGCCAACAGAAGTTAGAAAAACTGGTTCAAAAGAGTTTTACCTTGTAGTCTTTTATGTACGAGACAATGATGAACATGGAGCTTTACTGTACAGAAAAGTTTTTTTTAATTAAATTCAATCATTCTCTTCAGCTTTTGAGCCCATTCTCTTTGTGGACCCCTAGTTACTTCCTCACATAGATCTTATACTCCAGATAAGATACATGTCTACTTTGTTCTTACAAAAAATCTTTGCCTCTGGAATCAGACAGCCTCCACCTGCATACTGAACCCACCCCTCACCATGCAGTCACTTTTGCGGGCAGTTGCCAGAACTAATAATAAGCCTGAAAGAGTCCTTAAATAATAATAACAAAGCCTACACCTATGGAAAATCATATAGTTGGAAGGCTTCTCAGGAGATTATTGCAGAGATATAAAATTTAGACCCAGTAGTGTGATATTTTTTCAGTTATGAATGCCAACCTTATGCCTCTCTAATGTTGTAAAGCAATTATAAACACTCCTATTATATAGCTATTGACTTGTAACTAGGTTAAACCAAAAAGTAGCCAACCCATGTATTATTTTCCTATATTGGTACATACAGGTTGATGAGAATGTGGGAATTTGAGAATTTTTACATTGTTGCCAAAGTTGCTTTCCTTAGTAGACATGCTTTAGATTGGCAGTCTGATCAACTGCCTCCATTTATTAAGCACCTACTATGTTCTAAATACATATTTATCTTAGTTAACCATTATAATAACTTAATCAAATACATACAATTTCATCATCTCAGTTTACAGGTGAGGAAATAGACCCAGAGTGGTTGAATATAATTCTGTCCAATCAGAGAACTATGAAGTGGTAGAGCTCATATTTATACAATTTCTTTGACTTTAGGGCCAGTACTAGCTCTAACATTCAATATTGTTTTTTATAACATCACTTTGGTATATCAAGGGCCCCTTTGTTCCTCAGGAAAGTGAACTTTACTTTAGAATTGATGAAATAGGAAAAATCAAATTAAAAGCAACCTGCAGGCCACCTGTAGGTTCTCCTTCCCAATTTTTAAGAAAGCTGCACATGAAATACTTGGTTGATTTGAGTTTATCATACTACTCATACACCCTCATCCAATATTTAGAGAAATCATGAGTTAATTAGCAGTAGAATATCAAGATGGGTAAGATCAAGGAAGAGGGCTGGGGAATGGAAATTTCAGAGGAGCCTCAGAAGGTAGGGGACAGTTGAGGACCAGAAGGCTCAGGTAAGTCTAGAAACTCATGAAAAAAATTCTACATTAAGAAAGGCCTGTCTTAGCAATAAAACAAGAAATCAAAGGACTCTCTCCTTTAAAGAGATCTACTTTGCTGGGAAAATAGGTCATTAAGATCTCTTCAGGGCAGGATTGGGAAGGGAATGTGTACATGTGGTAGCCAGAGGAGGGAGGAATAAGGAAGAAGAGGAGAGAAAAACAAGAACCGGGGGTAGGAAAGGGAGGAGAGGAAAAACACCAGATGGGGAATGTACAGGGTGAAACGCGGCATGCTTTCTGGGCGGACCACAGACCACAGCTCAAGGCCTTTCAACAGAGATGGCCAGAAGTATTGAAACTAGTGAAGAAGTGGATCCTTGTCGTCACTGATGATACATATACATAAAACTTCGGGTCATGTCTAGAAAATAAGTTAGCTATTCTTCACAAGAGAAAAGGGCTCAGACCGCACCAAGGGGTGGGGAGAACTCGACCTTTGATCCTCTGAAACTGTCAGCATTTAAACCTCTCACATGGCCCATGCTTTATTTTGTCTCAATAGCATGGTTCTGTCCTCATCCTGTAGCCACTATTAGATTATAAAAATAAGCACACTGTGGCAAGACTCACTTGAGGATCATCTGTGTACTCCCTCCGATGTCTAGCAGAGAAATCGCTTGATTCATTTTTATAGTCATGAATAATTAATACATGAATGTTTGAGCTTTTTTGGAATCTAAATTGCACTTCACATCTGTGTTACCTCGGACAATTTATGTAACCTTTCTGGGTCTTCATTTCTCCGAGTGTGAAACTGGGATAGTTAATGGAATATCATTCGGCCATAAAAAAGAACAAAATAATGCCATTTACAGTGATGTGGATGGACCCAGAGATGGTCATACTAAGTAAGTCCAACAGAGAAAAGCAATAGATATCATATATATGTGACCTCTAAAAATGTGGTATAGTCTGCCCTCGTAGTACAGCCAGTACACCATATCAGTCTCATAACAATGGGGTACAAATGAACTTATTTGCAAAGCAGAAATTTAGTCACAGATGTAGGAAACAACAAACTATGGTTGCCCGAGGGTAAGGGGAGGGGAGGGACAACCTGAGAGACTGGGACTGCCATATTCACACTACTGTCTGCAAAACAGAAAACTATTAAGAACCTACTGTACAGAACAGGGAACTCTATTCAATACTCTGTAATGACCTACATGGAAAAGAATCTAAGAAAGAGTGGCTACGTACATACGTGTAACTGATTCGTAGGGCAGAAACTAACACAACACTGTAAATCAGTTACTTTCCAATAAAATTAATTTAAAATTATCCATCTCACAGGGCTCTTGTAATGATTAAAACAAATCTCTACATCATGTATGCATGTATGAAATACACATACGGCATTTGGCACAGTAGCTGGAATGTGGGAAGTATACCGATCATAGGTGTTAGCCGGTACAAGTAGGTCTTTTTAAATATCGACTTTGATCTGAAGTCCAGTTCCATAGACTGGAAATCCAGAGCTCTGTAAATATTCCTTCCAGTCCCCAAGTTTGGCTTTCTCTTATTTCTCTTTGCTTCTTTCCTATACCCAAGCTTGATACTAGTCAGAATTAAGGTGAGTGTAAAATAGGGTTCCTTTGCACCTTCTCTATCTCTTCCAATATTCACATATATACATCAGCATCATTATGCACTCTTGAGAAAATTCAGCTGTTGAGGGTAACAGGGCAGTGTCACCTTGCACATCATGGAGCAACCTTATCATTGTATGAGACCCATCCTCTCTTCCCTCTTCCAATCCTCTGGGGAGGGGCAAGAAAATCTGTTTCCTTAAGTCACCCAGAGCAGAAAAGCTCATATTTATGCCCACTGGGTCCAGCATTCCATTCTAAATGCTTTCCTCCACAATAAGAGTTGTTTTTCCCTATGGAATTCTGGTGAATAAAATATTCTACATTCTGATATGTTATTCTGAATATAATAAGGAACTCCCAATGGTGAGTTTCACTAAGCCTGTAATAAGTTTACCAGGGCAGCTACTGAGACTTTTTCTTCCCTAGGGTTCTTTACAAGGAGATGTATATTAATGATGTAGATGAATGTGTTTGTACAGAGGGAGCCTGAAGTGCTCTGTTTTTTCAACTGCCCTAATGATATAAGATCTTGCATTTACAATAGTGATGTTGGAGCAGTGATCTCAAATACTTGGATTCACCAAAGCTCAGAAAGGTTCAGATACTTAATTAGCTGAAGAACAAAGAAGAAACTGGGTCTGCTGACCCTTAGTCCTATGCCCTTTCTACTACAAGCTACATTATGCCCAGTGCCCAAGCTCAACCGAGTAAACCTCTGTAGACCTCTGATTAGAGACCAAGAGATGCCCTTCTTCCTGATCAAGGCTGACCTCAAAGTTCTAACTCATTTATTTCTATTTTAGTTCTTCCAGAGAGAGAGAGAGAGAGGGAGATGCTTTTCTTTTTAAATGATGCAGTGTTTGGGAACATCCCCAAGAAGGTTCTTTCCTTTTTTTAAAAATAAATCTCAGGGTTTGGTTTTGTTTGTTTGTTTGCTTGTTTTTGGTGAGGTTACTCTTCAAAAGGACCCGATGCACTTGGGTTATGCAGCCATCTGCCACTACATGCTCAAGTATTGTGGTTTAAAAAAATCTGGCCACCCTGCCTTTGATATAGAAGAACCACATAAGGTTGAGTCATACACTGTGGAGAGAACACAGCTAATTATGGGATATGCTGGGCCCAGAGAAGATGTTAACTGCTACATAATTACAACTGCAATCCACGGGGACAGAGTCATGGAAATTCAGTTAATATAAAGAGGTCAACAGAAAAATACTCAATTCCAAGCCACAAATTGTTGATATATAATCTCCTTCTTAAACATTCTTCCAAATTTAAAATCTAGTTTGTCACCAAGGATGTCCATAATCCTGCAGAAATTTTTCACCATTAAATGAAATATTGCTTAACAATGCTGTGTTTTGATGACTGGAATGAATATGAAAGAATGGCATCAGTTTTGGAGATACAAGACCTTGGTTCCAGCCTCAACTTGCCAATTAAAAGAGCAAGAGACCTTGGGCAAGTCACTTAATTTGGGAATGGTGAAAGAAAGGAGTTAGTTAAGAGATGTCTGAGGTTTTCCCTCATGACAGAAATAGTCTATTTCAAAAGAGTCATTGATCATCAAGTTTATGTCACATAAGTATTTGGATTTCAAAGACGACTAAGACATAGTCTAACAGCCAGCTTCACAAGGTTATTACACTTTCTCTGAAGGTCTCATAATTTAGAAAGCTCACGACAGTAATAGAAACTTTACCTTTGGACATTTCTGTTATTTTTTTTTCCTCAAATTCCAACTCAAATTCTGATGAAGTATAATAACTTCTCATGAGCAGTGGATTAAGAAGTTGAAAAGTGAGAAAGTAGAAATAAATCTTTCATGGGCAATATTTCATGGCCACATTCAATGATTCCTAGACTATGTTCCACAACATTGTATTTATAGGACTTGAGGCTACAGGTTGAGACCAGTCAAGAAAGTAAAGGCATTTAAAAGAACCCTAGCACTGTAGTTGGTGTATTACACAGACTTCAGTTAAGCGGGCTTCAATGAAGTGGTAAAGAATCTGCCTGTCAATGCAGGAACCTAAGAGATGGGAGTTGGATTCCCGGGTCAGGAAGATTCCCTTGGATGGGAAATGGCAACCCACGCCACTATTCTTGCCTGGAGCATTCCATGGATGGAAGAGCCTGGTGGGCTACAGTCCATGGGGTTGTGCAAAGTCAGACATGACTGAGCACACACATGCACATGTGTGTGGAGTTCCATCCCTCAGGGGTAGAACATGTGCCACAGTGGGGTTTCTTGAACTGGGATTTGAATTAGAATCATATTAAGAACATATGGCATATTATAAAGTTCTCATTCAGTGGCTCTGTAGTGATATTCTTACCTTTGTTTTTAAAATAACAAATTCATTGTGCTGTAATTAGTATACCATATGATTCACTCTTTTAAAGTGTACAATTCAGTGATTGCTAGTACATTCACAAAGTTACACAATCATCGCCACTGTCTACTTTCAGCACAATCTCATCACTCCAAAGAGTAACTTTGCTACTTCAGGACCATGAGTAGTCACACCCAATTCCTCCTTCCGCATCCCCCGCCACCCTTACATCTCAAGGGACATCTATAAGAAGAAAACGGGTTTCTTTTCAGATCTACTAGCTATTTTAATTTCCAAAGTTCCAGAAAAGTGATAAACAACTAAGGGCTATGAGTTCCCACTTACATGGATTAGGAGATGTTCTGGGTTCAGGAAAATGAAAAATTGACTAGTTAAACACTAAAATTATGATACCACCTGGGACTACAGTTTATTTTCTCAGACTAATTCCAGAGCGCTTTCAGAAAGTTCTCTTAAGAGACTTTTCCTTCCAAAGACCTCTGTGCTATCCAACTAACATAAGTAATAACAGGAACTATCATAGGAACAGGAACATACTCTCCATGAGCTCTTCAAGAAATACCTAGAGCTGATCTTTTAATAGATTGCCCAGTATCTGTCTTGTAGCCTGCTGGAGACATGTGAGAGACACTAAAAATTTAACAAGAAATTCAAAGATCCACTGCTTCCCAGAGATGCTGCTAAGGGCCAGATTTCTGAAGGCTGTCATCATTGTTATCAACTGGAAGGCACAGTAGTCACCATTCTGATAGGGATATGCCTTTATTGGGAACTTCCCCTGGAAACAGCAAAAGCATTTTTAAGCTGCTGGCACTATACTGTCCAACATGACACGGGTGATGCATCAGTCAGGACTGAACTCAACCTCATGTGTCAAAAATCCAGCTATAGCATATTAACTAAATACGAGTTTATTTTTCTTATGTAATAAGGTCCAGAGAAAGGTAGTTCAGGGCTGGAGCAGCTACTCATGAATAACAAAACTCTTTCCACTTTTTTAGCTTCACATAACTGTAGTTCTTTATGTTTCCCTCATTCTTCTGCCCACAGCTCAGATGAAGTACCTTTTAATCATCTTAAAATTATGAGAATGACAGTGCCAAAGTTTGAGAAGAAAACAAACAAAAAGAAAAAGAACTACAGCTCGTCCGAAAGCTCTAGCTGGTAGTTTTGCTCACACTTCATTAGCTAAAACTAGGTCATATGACCAGGAGAGGCTTGGCTACCAGGAATTCCACAGAGGAAAGTAGAGAGTATTGCTTCTCTACTAAAAACTGGGTTGCATTAATTGAAAGTGGAAAGGAGGAATATACAGAAAACTAGGAGTATCTGCCATATGAGGTTTAATTCCTTCTTTTTTTTTTTTTTATAACACTCTCATAGCTATGTCTAAGTAAAAACTGATCCGAAGTTCATGGGGTTTTTTGTTTAGGTACAAGAAATTACTAAATAGTGCTAATTTCAATCTAAAACTTCTGGTTACTTTTTATGTTACTCTAAGAGGTTGCAACTCAGGGGTAAAAAAAAATATATATATATAGATTTGACATTATAAGTTTTTAAGATGGGGGTCTTGCCTCAGAAATGTATGAAGACCCAACAAGTATAATGCTTTGCATACAGAGGTCTACAGTTCTTCTGAAGTATGAATGGGATGGTTCCAGAAAATGAAGTCAGTTTTACCCCAAAGCCTGGCAAACCAAAGTGTACAGCATCTCCCAAGCAACCACGCAAAGCAAGCATCAAGTTGCCTAAGAGAAGACTGCATATAAACAAGAAGCTCAAATAAAATGTCTTCTTCGAAGTGTCTAAACAGTGAAGGAAAACAGAGAATATTGAAGGACTTTCACACAGAACGGTGGTGCTCTCAGCCACAGATAGTGGGGTGCAGAGGGGTTCCAGCTGACGAATGTAAAGAGAGCATCCCTCAGCATGTTCCTCGGGTCCAGGGAGAAGGAAGCTACTCTCTGTTACAGGCTTAACTGTGTCCCCTGAAATTTATATCTAGAAGTTCCAACCCCTATATCTCAGAATGTGACTTTGTTTTGCACATGGAAGATATAATTAGTAAAGATGAGGGCATACTGGATCAGGTGTGAGGCCCTGATCCAATATAACTGATGTCTTTACAAACAAGGGAAATTTGGACATAGACAGGCACACAGGGAGAGAGACATGTGACAAGGAAGGTAGAGATGAGGATGATGCTTACACAAGACAAAGAACCCCAAAGAATGTCAGCAAACCACCGAAGGCTAGGAGAGAGGCATGCACTTGACTCTCAGAGTTCTCAGAAGGAAGCAACCCTGTTGAGACCTTGAACTTGGATTTCTAGTCTCCAGAACTGGGAGAGAAGACATTACTATTCTTTAAGCCACCTAGATTGTTGCAGTTTGTTACATAGTCTGAGTTAACTAATACACTCTCTAAAGAAAGATGATAATAATTGACTTTAGTATTTTTCATCAAAACAACAGATCTGAAGGCTACAGACCTAAGCAAATAGTGAATTTCCAGGATATCAACTTTACTCCTTCTGATGGTTGGGCAGTTTTACTAGGTTAATCAACAAAAGACATATGGGAACACTGTGGCCTTGAATTCCAAATAGTTTCTCTAGCTTGTGTTTATGAATTTCCAAATGGGGGAAGCCATAGTTGGAATCAGGAGCTAAAGTTTCATTCTGTACTATGCTGATTAATTGGCTGAAGAACTTTTGCAAATGACTCATACTCTCTGAAATTCAGTTATAATTACTTTTAAAATGGTGACAATACCTACTCCAAAGGAATGCTCTGAAGATTAAATGATGCAAGGTAATACACACAGTTCTGTAGATGGCACTTAGTAATCTTTCAAGAAATTTTAATGAGGTTAACACTCCTGAGTTGTATCTACAGATCAGTTCAATCCAGTTGCTCAGTCATGTCCGATTCTTTGCAAACCCATGGACTGCAGCACATTAGGCTTCCTTGTCCTTCACCAACTACTGGAGTTAGCTCAAACTCCTGTCCACTGAGTTGGTGATGCCATCCAAGCATCTCATCCTCTGTTGTCCCCTTCTCATCCTGTCTTCAATCTTTCCCATCGTCAGGGTCTTTTCCAAGGAATCAGTTCTTTGCATCTGGTGGCCAAAGTACTGGAGCTTCAGCTTCAACATTGGTCCTTCCAATGAATATTCAGGACTTATTTCCTTTAGGATAGACTGGTTTGATTGCTTTGCAGTCCAAGGACTCTCAAGAGTCATCTCCAACACCACAGTTCCAAAGCATCAGTTCTTTGGTGCTGACACAGTCCAAGTCTCACATACATACATGACTACAGGAAAAACCATAGCTTTGACTAGATGGACCTTTGTTGGCAAAGTAATGTCTCGGCTTTTTAATATGCTGTCTAGGTTGGTCATAGTTTTTCTTACAAAGAGTAAGAGTCTTTTAATTTCATGGTTGCAGTGATTTTGGAACCCAAAAAAAATAAAGTCTATCACTGTTTCCATTATTTCCCCATCTGTTTGCCATGAAGTGATGGAACCAGATGCCATGATCTTAGTTTTCTGAATGTTGAATTTCAAGGCAACTTTTTCACACTTCTCATTCATTTTCATCAAGAAGCTCTTTAGTTCTTCTTCGCTTTCTGGTGTCATCTGTGTATCTGAGGTTATTGATATTTCTCCCTGCAATCTTGTGCTTCACCCAGCATGGCATTTCGCATGATGTACTCTGCATAAAAGTTAAATAAGCAGGATGACAATATACAGCCTTGACATGCTCCTTTCCCGATTTGGAACCAGTCTGTTGCTCCATGTCCAGTTCTAACTGTTGCTTCTTGACCTGCATACAGATTACTCAGGAAGCAGGTCAAGTGGTCTGGTATTTCCATCTCTTTTAGAATTTTCTGCTGTTTATTGTGACCCACACAATCAAAGGTTTTGACGTAGTCAATAAAGCAGAAGTAGCTGTTTTCCTGGAACTCTCTTGCTTTTTCTATGATCCAACAGATGTTGGTAATTTGCTCTCTGGTTCCTCTGCCTTTTCTAAATCCAATTTGAATATTGGAAGTTTATGGTTCATGAACTGTTGAAGCCTCACTTGGAGAATTTTGAGCATTACTTTACTAGTATGTGAGATGAGTGCAATTGTGCGGTAGTTTAAGCATTCTTTGCCATTGCCTTTCTTTGGGATTGGAATGAAAACTGACCTTTTCCAGTCCTGTGGCCACTGCTGAGTTTTCCAGATTTGCTGGCATATTGAGTTCAGCACTTTCACAGCATCATCCTTTAGGATTTGAAATAGCTCAACTGGAATTTTATCACCTGCACTAGCTTTGTTCATAGTGATGCTTCCTAAGGCCCACTTGACTTCACATTCCAGGATGTCTGGCTCTAGTCCAGTGATCACACCATCATGCTTATTTGGGGCATGAAGATCTTTTTTGTATAGTTTTTATGTGTATTCTTTCCACTTCTTCTTAATATCTTCTGCTTCCGTTAGGTCCATACCATTTCTGGACCACTTAACCTTCCCTTGGTATCTCTAATTTTCTTGAAGAGACCTCTAGTCTTTCCCATTCTATTGTTTTCCTCTATTTCTTTGCAATGATCACTGAGGAAGGATTTTTATCTCTCCTTGCTATTCTTTGGAATTCTGCATTCAAATGTGTATATCTTTCCTTTTCTCCTTTGCATCTACCTTCTCTTCTTTTCTCAGTTATTTGCAAGGCCTCTTCCTACAACCATTTTGCCTTTTTGCATTTCTTTTTCTTGGGGATGGTCTTGAACACTGCCTCCTGTACAATGCCATGAACCTCCATCCATAGTTCCTCAGGGACTCTATCTGTCAGATCTAATCCCTTGAATCTATTTGTTACTTCCACTGCATGATCGTAAGTGATTGATTTGGGTCATACCTGAATGACCCAGTGGTTTTCCCTACTTTCTTCAATGTAAGTCTTAATTTTGTAATAAGGAGTTCATGATCTGAGCGACAGTCAGCTTCTGGTCTTGTTTTTGCTGACTGTATAGAGCTTCTCCATCTATAAATATTATTTATAGATAGTGCTATAGTAGAATAAAACATGATTTCTGAGGCATAATCAACTCTCAATAATCTATGACTATAAGAAAAGATTATTACAGGAAGTAAAACCATTAGTAACTAATCTGAAACTATGTTTTCCAAATGAAAATTTTTTATTGTTTTTCATTATAGAACTTATATGCGTACATGCGTGCTAAGTCACTTAAGTTGTGTCTGACTCTGTGCGACCCTATGGACTCTAGCCCCCCAGGCGCCTCTGTCCATTAGGATTCTCCAGGCAAGAATTCTGGAGTGGTTTGCCATGGCCTCCTGCAGGGCATCTTCCCAACCCAGCGATCAAACCCATGTCTCTTATGTCCCCTGCATTGGCAGGCAAGTTCTTTAACACTAGTGCCACCTGGGAAGCCCATAGAACTTACATATGCTCATTATAAAGTGTTTAAATGATATAAATATGTATAAGGTACAATTATAATTATTTATTTCCCAAATCCAAGGTTCAGTGCTTATTTTTCATATTTCTTTAGATATGTCTATGTGTTTAATAGAATTTTTTATAAATTATTTTAAACAAAAATGGATCATATTCTGTATGCTCCCAACAGATTGATTCAGCTTTGTTCAATAATTTACATTCAACCTCTCATGCCATACATGCTACAAGCTCTATCTCAATGTTTCAAATGTTGTATAGTGACTTCCCTGGTAGTCCGGCGGTAAAGAAGTGGCCTGCCAATGCAGAGGACATGGGTTTCATCCCTGGTTCAGGAAGATTCCACATTCTGCGTGGCAACTAAGCCCATGTGCCAACTACTGAACCTGCACTCGGGAGCCCACAAGCCACAACTGCTGAGCCCACGTGGGTTGCAAGTACTGAGGTTTGCACACCTTAGAGCCTGTGCTCTGCAATAAGAGAAACCACTGAAATGAGAAGCCTGCGCGATGCAACTATAGAAAGCTCGAACACAGTGCCGAAAATAGCACAGCCAAAAATAAAGTAAAATTTTTAAAAAAAGCTGTATAATAATGATGTTTTATGGATATACAAAATATATTTACTCAAGTTGTTTGAACATTCAGATTTGCCTGCAATTTGTAAAATTCACAATGTTATAATAAATAGAAACTACACTTTAGAAGGGGCTTCCCAGGTGGCTCAGTGGTAAAGAATCTGCCTGCCAATGTCAGAGACACAAGTTCGATCCCTGGGTCAGGAGATTCCCTGGAGAAGGGAAGGGCAACCCACTCCAGTATTCTTGCCCTGGAAATCCCATGGTCAGAGATGCCTGGTTGGCTACAGTCCATGGGGTAGCAAAAGAGTCAGACACGACTCAGCAACTAAACACCACCACCACCACCATGGAGAATGAATCTATTTTCTCCAATCTTTCAAAAATAAAACAAGGCATTGGAAGGAAGGAAAGGAAATGAAAATGGGAATGTTTATTCATTTATCTAATAATTTTGGTTTATAGAATGTCAAATAACACATTTGTAGGTTGTCTTGTCGAATTTTACTGATAATTTTCCTGAATGAGGATTAACTGAATTGAGTGGCACTCTCTTAGTCATATGTACACAGCTTTAGATAAAAGCTATACAATCCAATAAAAACTGATCTTCGTTGAACATGTAATGAATTTCATCTAAATAATCTAGTCCCAGGTTTTCATAATTTTTCCAACATTTTGACATTCTGTAGGAACCCCACTGTGAATCATCTCTAAAGCCAGATGGCAAAGCTTCTCAAATGGCATGCCCAGAACTCACCCAGGCAGACATCCTAGGATCTTAGCTTCGTTTTGCAGATGAAATAAAGCTGGGTTTTGACTTAACACTCATTAAAAGAGAGAAGGAAAATATTTTTCTTCTGTGTTAACTTTGGGAGTGTTAAGCAATGCAGATATTTTAGAGGCAGCAGTTCATGATACCATGCGGGCAGACATCCTGTGCCAGGAGACACCCTTGCTTGGAAAGATGACTCTTCTTTCTCCAGTGGATCTACATATACTATGTGGTTTCCATTAAAACTCCACTGAGAGTTTTCAAAAGGATATTGACTAGCTCTTCCCAAAGTCATCAAAAGAGCAGAGTCCAAGAATAGCCAAAATATTCTGTATCAAAAAAGACAAAACTCAATGTATCAAATCAAAATGTAAAGTGATAGTTATTTAAACATTGGGGTGACTAACAGGAATTGACTAACTGAAACAGAATATAAAAGTCTGGAAATGAACACATATATATGTGTGTGTGTGTGTGTGTGTGTGTGTGTATATATATATATATATATATATATATATATATATATATATATGAGAGTTTATTTTGTAATAGAGCTAAATTTAGAGGTAACATTGTTTGCTACTTAAAATCCAGATAGAAAAAGTAGACATCTATTTGAAAAAGTAAGCTATTTATTTCATTATATACACAAATGAAAGAATCAAATATATAACAGAAGGATCAAAAAGCAGCAGAAGAAAAAAGATTCTAATAAGACTATTAACAAATTTTGGACTGATTTATGAACAGAAAGCACTATGCTATGTGCTCAGTCACTTCAGTCCTGTCTGGCTCTTTGTGACTCTATGGGCTGTAGCCCGCCAAGCTCCTCTGTCTATAGGATTCTCCAGGCAAGAATACTGGAGTGGGTTGCCATGCCCTCCTTCATAGGATCTTCCCGACCCAGGGATTGAAACTGTATCTCCTGCATCTCCAGCATTGCAGGCAGATTTTTTACCTGCTGAGCCACCAGGGTGGCCTAGACACACACACACACACACACACACACACACACATACCAAAGTCTTTTTAAGTAAGACACAAAACTCAAAGGATACATATACAAACATTGGTAGATTTTACTAAATCTTTCAAATTAGTTACTTTGAAAAATACCATAAAGATTCTTCAAAAAATAAAGAAAAGTGGGGAAAAATATTTACAAAAAATATTCACAATTACAATATTAACAGCTCTTACAAGTCTAAGAATAATGTATTGAAACCACTAGGGAAAATGCACAAAGAATTTGAATAGACAGTTCAAAAATTAGAGAGAGCAAATCATCAATAAATATTAAAAGATATTCATTCTTGTGGTTACCAATGAACTAGAAATAATTAAAACAACACTAACATGACATTTTCACCTATCAGATGTCCAGTAATTTAAAAATCACATCTAAAAGTCTACAAGCAATAAATGCTGGAGAGGCTGTGGAGAAAAGGGAACCC
>ML661885.1:23608066-23680850 GCA_007570785.1 Antilocapra americana
ATATATATATATATATATATATATATATATATATATATATGAGAGTTTATTTTGTAATAGAGCTAAATTTAGAGGTAACATTGTTTGCTACTTAAAATCCAGATAGAAAAAGTAGACATCTATTTGAAAAAGTAAGCTATTTATTTCATTATATACACAAATGAAAGAATCAAATATATAACAGAAGGATCAAAAAGCAGCAGAAGAAAAAAGATTCTAATAAGACTATTAACAAATTTTGGACTGATTTATGAACAGAAAGCACTATGCTATGTGCTCAGTCACTTCAGTCCTGTCTGGCTCTTTGTGACTCTATGGGCTGTAGCCCGCCAAGCTCCTCTGTCTATAGGATTCTCCAGGCAAGAATACTGGAGTGGGTTGCCATGCCCTCCTTCATAGGATCTTCCCGACCCAGGGATTGAAACTGTATCTCCTGCATCTCCAGCATTGCAGGCAGATTTTTTACCTGCTGAGCCACCAGGGTGGCCTAGACACACACACACACACACACACACACACACACATACCAAAGTCTTTTTAAGTAAGACACAAAACTCAAAGGATACATATACAAACATTGGTAGATTTTACTAAATCTTTCAAATTAGTTACTTTGAAAAATACCATAAAGATTCTTCAAAAAATAAAGAAAAGTGGGGAAAAATATTTACAAAAAATATTCACAATTACAATATTAACAGCTCTTACAAGTCTAAGAATAATGTATTGAAACCACTAGGGAAAATGCACAAAGAATTTGAATAGACAGTTCAAAAATTAGAGAGAGCAAATCATCAATAAATATTAAAAGATATTCATTCTTGTGGTTACCAATGAACTAGAAATAATTAAAACAACACTAACATGACATTTTCACCTATCAGATGTCCAGTAATTTAAAAATCACATCTAAAAGTCTACAAGCAATAAATGCTGGAGAGGCTGTGGAGAAAAGGGAACCCTCTTACACTGTTGGTGGGAATGCAAACTAGTACAGCCACTATGGAAAACAGTGTGGAGATTCCTTAAAAAACTGCAAATAGACCTGCCATATGACCCAGCAATCCCACTGCTGGGCATACACACCGAGGAAACCAGAATTGAAAGAGCCACATGTACCCCAATGTTCATCGCTGCATTGTTTACAATAGCCAGGACATGGAAGCAACGTAGATGCCCATCAACTGACGAATGGATAAGAAAGCTGTGGTACATATACACAATGGAATATTACTCAGCATTAAAAAAAATTCATTTGAATCAGTTCTACTCAGGTGGACGGAACTGGAACCCATTATCCAGAGTGAAGTAAGCCAGAAGGAAAAACAACAATACAGTATACTAACGCATATATATGGAATTTAGAAAGATGGTAATGAGAACCCTGCATGCGAGACAGCAAAAGGAACACAGATGTATACGGACACGTGGACTCTGTGGAAGAGGGCAAGGGTGGGATGATATGGGAGAATGGCATTGAAACATGCTAATTACCATATGTGAAATCAATCGCCAGCCCAGGGTTGATGCTTGGGGCTGGTGCACTGAGATGTCCCAGGGGGAGGGAGTCGGGATGGGGGGAGGGAGGGGGGTTCTGGAGGAGGAGCATGTGTAGATCCATGGTGGTTTCATGTAACTGTATGGCAAAACCAACACAATAAAGTAAAGAAAATAAAAAAAAAAATCACATCTAATAACAACAAAAGTGCAGGAAAACGGACACTCAGCACTTGATGCAAGAGAACAAACAGCCTTTTCACAACATGATTCCACAATGTTCATCACATTCAAATGCATTTATATTTTGGCTGAGCAATCTTACCTTTCAGTTTCTCTCCCAGAAGCCCACTCACAATTGCTTAAAGCTATTTGTGCGAAGGTGTTGCTGCTGCTGCTAAGTCGCTATTGCACCATTATTTTCTAAGTTACCCGTGAAACACATGCCAACTACTAAAACATGTTAAAGCACAAAAAAAATGATTAACGAGTGACTAGAAGGCTCAAAGGGACAAAAATACCAAGGAGAAACCTGGCTAGAGTGAACACTCTGTGACTCAGTTCAATAAAAAGGCTGGAAGAGACACAAGGTAGAAAGAAACCATGTTTTTTTCAGATTCTCCCTTTCATTTCAAGAAAGATCCAAATCTTGTGTATAAAATATTAGAATCAGATTTCTGTTTTGCACCCTAATTGTGTTTCTTTTCTGCCTGAAGTCAAGATGCTCCTTAAGAAATCTTAAATGAAAAAGAGGTTTTAACATCAGTTCTGAGGTCCAAAGCTAAAATGAATAATGACTATCTTCAACTGAAAACACACTCTTTCAGGGCACTAAACAAAGTCACATATTTACTAAAGCTAAGAGGCAAAGCTATCATCAAGGAAACACTGCTCATCGGGCCACAGTCAGAGTAATATCCTCACCAATAGACATCTATAATATTCTTTTCTCTGCTTTTTGCTAAAGGTTCATGCAGTTTGAACTTCTACAGCCATGTTTATCTAACTAATTACATATTGCAACCTGCATTTGGAAGGCTAGTCCCATTTCATTACAGCTTCCCACAGACAAAACAAAAATATTTGTTTAAACTCATCCACTGAACCAAAAAAGTGACTACTGTTTTCCTATTCAACTGATACCAATATTGAATCTGAACACTAAAATGATGAAAGATATCTTTCTGGCTGATCAGAGAACAAGAGATTTTAGGCTCAAAGCACATCACCACATCCTTCCATCAAAATGGTTCATAAGTAGTATGCAAAACTCAGTTTTTGTATCACTGGGAAGACACTATTCTATTTCAAGTCCTTTTAACCATACACCTGCTTCCAACCACTAGTGATACTTAAGTCTTTCTCACTTGGCTTCTCCTGTCTTCCCAAACCAAAGGACTATGTCAATCCCAGGATGGTACCTGCTTCACTTTCTAACAGTTAGCACTCCCACAGATCCCTCTGGACCCCTGTCATGGTATATTATTTTAGAGAATCTTGTAAATGAAGATTCCACTTACCTGCATTATGAGGTATTGGGTATCCAGAAAGAATGATTAAGGCTTAGGACTCAAAACTGAACTACCAAAGGCAATCACAGCTCTGCCATGTCACATGTGTGTCCGTGAGCATATTATTGAACCTCCTTCAGTGTTAATTTCTTTATCTGTAAAATGAGAATAATAAAAGCATTTGTAAGGTTGCCAAGATCATTAAATAGACTAGTATGGTGTCTGGCACATAAAAAATACAAAATATTCAGCTCTAATTGCTAGGTTCTCATTATCTCCCTGCATACCCCTACCTCGGACATACTTAGCAAAACATGTTACATAAATTCCCAGGAGGCCACGGGACTGCTTGCAGGTTTTCCCAGGTGTAGGCAAGTACACAGCACTGAAGGCGATTCCACTGAGCAGGAGGTGAACTTCCACCCAGACGCCTAGGCATGCCTGCCTCTCCATTTCCTATTTTGCTTTATGGAGACCCAGATAAAAGGGACACTGGTTTCATGACTCCAGGCCACTGCGTATACATCTATACATCATAAAATCAGCCTTTCTGTACTCTAGTTGTGCATGCATGTGTCCACTGCTAGACTGTGAACCTGAAGGAGGCCCCAAGCGTCCTTCCTCTTTGTGCTTCTCTTGGTGACTGCCTGGTACCATGTCTGCAGAAGCAGCATGCATGCTCAGTGGTGCCCAACTCATTGCGACCCCATGGACTATAGCCCACCAAGGCTCTTCTGTCCATGGAATCTTCCCGGCCAGAATACTGGAGTGGGTGGCCATGCCCTCCTCTAGTATCCGGAGAAGCCTGAAAGCTAAATAAAGAATGAATGAATGGTAATATTTATCAACAAGACAACTGAATCAGCTCAAGGCAAAAGGGATTTGCCTTGTTCTTTCCTAGCTCCCTTTTCCCCAGTGTAAGGATATTCTTCCTTTGGTTAATAATGCCTTCCAGCATGCCTTAGCTTGTCTCCATCTGTGTTTTGGATTCCTTCCTTCCATCTCTTTGTATCAGAGCTAATTTTCTCTCTGTCAAATGGCAATCAAGTACGAATGCATTCATTAATCAGGTATGCAGCCCCTAAGACAAAGTACAGACAAAGGAATGTAACAAAAAGTTAAAAATCTTAATCCAAGGAAAACTTGTGTGAAAAGAACTTAACATGGGTCACTAGAAGGGGGCAATGTCTAGTCCCGTCCCTGACAGCTAAAAGACATCTATTTATTTATTTTCCAAGAGGCTTTTTTAAAATTACCATTTAGCTGCTTTATAATGTTGTGCTAATTTCTGCTGTACAGCAAAGTGAATCAGCTATACATATACATATATCCCCTCTATGTCACCACAGAGCATTGAGTAGAGTCCCTTGTGTTATACAGGAGGTTCTCATTAGTTATCTATTCTAAACATAATAGTGTAATATGTATTTGATCATTTCTTCTCCTTGGAATCCTGACGGTTTCTTTAAGTGACTCTGAGAATAGCTATTGTACACATGGAATGTGTACAAGTCTGGCCAGTCTGCTGCTGCTATACTAATTTACCTTTTCTCTGTTTTTTTCCAGAGCCACACTCGAAAGAATCAAAGTCCATGCAGAAAGTATTCTGAGAACAGCTACTGCAGTGTTTGCAGAACTGTTTCTCAGAGGAACTAGAGATAGCAGAGGGGTTCTTGAGTTCAGATGTCAGAAGCAGCATTATTATGGACACAATCATTTCTTTGAGTGACCGCATGCAACTCCTCTACATAGCCAATGAGTAACATGACCAAAGACTGGTACTTTCCCTCACAGTTGAAACCTCCAGCTAAATGAATCACAGTTAGTTCTATGAGAAAGTGAGGGGAAAACCCATCAATAACGAGCCAAGAGATTTTCAAGTCTAACTGAGGAAGTAACTGGGGGAAGTGGGGAGTCAGAATGCCTGGCAAGTCCATTGCTTTTCTGATGGCATCCCCTATGTGCTCTGAATCATCTCGGACTGGAGAGTGTATTACATTACATTGATTGCCTTTATTTGATTAGAGTGGAAACTGCCTGAGGATTAAATCTTACCTGACAGAGCAGGAACAGTGGATCTGGGGAGTCAGGTGCCTGCCATTATATCTCTATAAACTTGGATTAGTTATTTCACCTCTTTGGACTTAAAGTTTTGTAAACTGAAGACACTATGACTACCTTCCTCATAAAATCATTGTTGGTATTGCTTGTGATAATTAATCCATCTAAAACTCTATGTTTAGGCTCAGGTAAAATTACTGACGATCAATAATTACCAGCTGCTGTTGCTGACCACTGCTGTCCTCCAAGTACAGGGCCCAGTGCACAGAAAATTCTCAAGATAAATTGAATGTCAGTCCCAAGTGTCATCCCATGGAACTGCTATGTTGGTGAGTAAATGAAATAGTCTGGAACAATCCTGTCATTGTATCATCACACCTCTGCTTACATCATCAAACAATTGCGTTCTTTATTCACTGAGTAGATGGCCTGAAATTCTGTAGCAGCTCTGTAAGGATAACAGGAATTTAAAATATGCCGAGGGAGTTATTTCTTTCTTCAACAAATATTTTTGAAACAGATACAGTTTTCCAAAATGAAAACATTACAAAAATGACAGAAAGATAGACTTTCTATATCATTCTTACTAATAACAACAGTCTATAATTATTATCCACCACCCAATAAGCATGGTGCAAGGCTCTTTATATCTGTTAGCTCATTTTCTGACAAAAAATGGCAGGGTCTTTATTATGCTCATTTTAGAAAGAAGAAAACTAAGATGTAAACGGACTCAATAACTTGCCTAACATTTTTCAGCTAGAGTTTTCCAAAGCTGAAATCTCTTCTGTATTTCCAAAGCCTGCTCTTTTTCTATTTTCTTATTATCCCTCTTTCAATATCTTATTATAATATCAGGCAGAATGAAATAAGTACTCTATTGGAGGTATGAGTGAATTATCATGGAACTCCTGAATTCTGAAACTCTGGGAAAGAAAACAGGGAGTCTGAATGGTAGAGAATGAGGGGTGACCTTAATCAGGACATTTTTAAATAAACCATATAAGATAAGGGGAAATAGGAGATGAAGGGAACTCCAGGATGTGAAATTGTATCAGTCAAGCCCTAGCAATGTTACTTCACAGGGTAGAGTAGCTGTGTGCTCGAACTTAAAAAATAGGCTGCAGGTAGGAGTGGATTCTATCTAGGTAGGGGCGGAATGACCAGAGTGTCAGAAAAGACTGTTCTTTAAAGTATGGACACAATCTCCACATATTCACCAACTTTACTGCATACCTGAAACACAGATGAACTTGGGTGCTATCTTTGTTTCATAGAATCATCACAATTCCTATTTGAGCAGGTCTGACTTAATGATGTTTTACAGTAACATATACAGGCTTCCCTGGTGGCTCAGAGGCAAAAGTCTACTTGCCGATGCAAGAGACACAGGTTTGATCCCTGGGTAGGGAAGATCCCTTGGAGAAGGAAATGACAACCCACTCCAGTATTCTTGCCTGGAGAATGGACAGTCTGGTGGGCTACAGTCCATGGGGTTGCAAAAGAGTCAGACACAACTTAGCAACAGCAACATAACACACACACACACACACACACACAACTATGAGCAAACAATGTCTAAACAGTCATACCTTTGTCATTCATTCTCTCCACTCATTTTCTGACATAAGGCAAATTACCCATAGATTATTCTCAATCCTACAAATAATCAATGAGCAAATACATGAGGTGAGATTCGTTTGGTGCAAGACCTAAGGAAGAGAGAGAGAGCACTTGCTTTATCAAATGACTCCAAAGCAGGTGTTTTGAGAGGAATACAGGGTTTAGAAAGTGGCAGGCTTGGGCATCAGTACACAGCATGTCGGAGACACGTTCATAGGACTGTGGGCCTTCAACATGGTCTGCTTCCCCTAGTTTTATAGACAAAAGGTTTCTATAACCCTGGACTTGCACCAGAATCCAGCACTCCTGTTGTCCTAGGCCATCCTACCACTTCATCCTTTAGCTGTTCTGAAAGCAGTTGCTGCCACCGCTAGAATACATCCCGTTTGCCTCTAAAAGGAAGGCTTTTTTTGGCTACAGCAGAAGGAAAGTGGGAAGATAAAACAAACTTTAATTCATCTGTTCTTACTCATAGGCTTCCCATCAAGGGTGGGTTTTATCCTTATTTAGAATCAATACTAAGTAAAGAAAGTACAAATATACCAATTGAAAACCTCTTTCTGTGGATGCCTCGGCAGCCACAGCTAAATTGCTTGAGGTTTACGGACACCATGCATTTTCCCCAGCGCTTATTCTGAAACCCTCAAGTGTTAAACTCAATCATTTCCTGGGACCCTTGAGAGAATGGAATCTAAGATCAGTTAATAGGGGTTTTTTTTGCTTGTTTGTGTTTGGGAGGGGGAGGGGGACTGTCATTCTGGGACAGTTAGGTAAATCCCTAATAGACTGATGGAGGTTTTGAATCCTAATTGCTTGTGTTCAATATTTTCTCCAAGAGATAAGAGTAACTATATTTAAGTTGAGTACCCCTACGTCTGAGAAGAGTAGGAGGATCTGGGTGAAACTGACGAATTTCCCCTAGGCATTTCCCACAGGTTAGCCTCGTGTCAAGGGACTCACCTCTCAGAGATCTTCTAGGGATGCTGTGGGCCACTACAGGAAGTGCCACAGACTCTAGTCAGGGGACTTTACGACTCTAACTACTACTACAACCCAAGAGAAGGTCAGTCTCCAAAGAAAGCTGATATTCTTCATGTGTAAGATAGAAGACTTGAACTAACAGATCACTTCTAACAGTGATCTATTTCACCGAGGGGGTTTTTCTGGGCAAACACAAAATGAGCCACAAGATAAATGCTCAGAGCTGAGTATTTTGAGAAAAAAGGAAAAATGCATGTAGAGAACACACTTAGAGAGTTTTTACACCTGTATTTCTTCCCTAACTTAGAAAACCTGGAATCCTTTGACTGCTGCAGATTCTGGGTCAATAAGTCTCAAGTTAGGTTCACTTTTTTTTTAGGAAAGCAGGGGTGGATTTATCTTCCTAGTAGGTGAAACCCAAACAACCATGAGTGATAAGCCCAGATCTTGGGCTAGTCTCCAGTCACTTTTCCACTACATTATGCTACCTCGATTTTCTCCTTCAAGCTTAAAAAGAAAGAAGAACATGAAATGACAGGCAGATGACTTGGAAAATGTCAAACTATTGTCTCCAGACTTTCTGAAAATTAGTTGGTGGAAACGCAAACTAGCACAGCCACTATGGAGAGCAGTGTGGAGATTCCTTAAAAAACTGGAAATAGAAATGCCATACGACCCAGGAACCCCACTGCTGGGCATACACACCAAGGAAACCAGAATTGAAAGAGACACATGTACACCAGTGTTCATCGCAGCGCTGTTTACAATAGCCAGGCCATGGAAGCGACCTAGATGTCCATCGGCAGATGAGTGGATATGAAAGCAGTGGTACACAGACACAATGGAATATTACTCAGCTGTTAAAAAGAATGTATATGAATCAGTTCTATTGAGTTGGATGAAACTGGAGCCTATTATACAGAGCTCAGTAAGTCAAAGAAAAACACCAATACAGTATATTAACGCATATATATGGAATTTAGGAAGATGGTAATGATGACCCTATATGCAAGACAGCAAAAGAGACATAGATGTAAAGAACAGACTTTTGGACTCTTTGGGAGAAGGTGAGGGTGGGATGATTTGAGAGAATAGCATTGAAACATGTATATTATCATATATGAAATAGATTGCCAGTCCAGGTTCAAAAAAAAATGGAAGATATCTCATATAAAAATGTTTTTGAGGTACAAAACATGTGGGATGTCAGAAAACTCATCTCTCTCTTGGAGTTTAGAAACTATCATTCAAAAAAGGCTAAGAAAGATCCTACTGTAGAGAATGCATGTATTTTCTTAAACTAGCATGTCGTAATTTATTTGGCCAATGAAGACATACTCTACACAAACCACCAATTATCAATATATCTGATCTGGAAAGACATAGAAATGATCATTTGTGTAGATCATTTTATCTGTACATTTAAATAAGTGACCGTGTATCCCATCTTAATATGTGCCCATGCTAAGCTCCTTTTCCTAATCACCTTCATTCAGCACACATTTTTTTTCTTTTTCTTTTTGTAGTATTTTCATTTTATTTTAAAAAGATATTCAGCATTTGCTACGGACAACGCATAGACATTTTTAAAATTTTTATTGAAGTATACTTGATTTATAATTTTGTGTTACTTTCAGGTGTCCAGTAAAATGAATCTGTTACACATATACTTATATCCACTCTTCTTTAGATTCTTTTCCCATATGGACCATTACAGAGTATTGAGTAGAGTTCCCTGTACTAAACAACAGGTCCTTATTAGTTATCTATTTTATTATAGTAGTATATATGTGTCAATGTCAATCTTCCAATTTCTCTTTCCCCCCTTACCCCCTGGCAACTGTAAGTTTATTTTTTTACATCGGTAACTCTATTTCCATTTTGTAAATAAGTTCATTTGTACCTTTTTTTTTTTTTTTAGATTCCACGTATAAATGATATAATATGCTCCTTGTCTTTCTCTGTCTGACTCACTTTACTCTGTGTGACAATCTCTAGGTCCATCCAGGTTGCTGAGAATGGCATTATTTTGTTCATTTTTATGGCTGAGTAACAGTCTACCATATGTATGTGCCACATCTTCTTTATCCATCCCTCTGCTGATGGACATTTAGGTTGCTTCTATGTCCTGTCTACTGTAAGTAGTGCTGCAGTGAACACTGGGGTGCATGTATCTTTTCAAATTATGGTTTTCGTCAGAGATACAGCTTGGAGTTGGATTGCTGGGTCATATGGTAGTTCTACTTAGTTTTTTAAGGAACCTCCATAGTGACTGTACCAATTTACATTCCCATCAACAATGTAGGAGGGTCCTCCTTTTTCCACACCCTTTCCATAATTTATTTGTAGATTTTTGATGATGGCCATTCTAACCAGTGAGAACTGATATCTCATTTAGTTTTGATTTGCATTTCCTTAATAATTAATGACACTGAGCATCTTTTCACATGCCTCTTGGCCCTCAGCACAGTTTGCTTTTTAGCACAGTATTTGACAATCTGATTTAGTTGTTTCCACATTCCAGCCTTTGACATTACACCTCTGAATTTCCAAAATTACCTGGCATAATACTGGGTAAGATGCTATGGAAAAACTTAAATGAACATTTTGGACAACCCAGTGCTTACAGGTCATGGATACGCAAATACCTGTGATGATCCTCTAGCTGACCTTTACAAAACTTACAGCCATTTTAATGTGAATGCTCCATTTGATCACGTATATTTGGCCCAACTAACTTCTACAGTCCATTGGTTTTGTGGCATACTATCTAATCATGCACACCCACCTTTTCGGGTGTCAGTGAGATGAGGCAGCAAATCTAATCTTTGCTTAAATATAAAGCAGGAGTAAAAAGAAGCCACAAGAATCCTCCTTCAAAGCCAGTACACACAGATCAGGGTCAGCAGTTAAAGGCGCATGGTCATCTGACCAGTGACCTATCTTTACCCGTGGGAGCTGGTAAAGTTCCAGATAAGCCCTGGAGAGGAGGATGGATGGTTAGGCGGAATGAGTCCAGACCAGAGTGGCCAGAGGGTCCACGCGGCCTGGCATGGCTCTGTGCAGCCCTGCCCAGCTGTAGGCCAACATGGGTTAGAGCCCAAATGGTAGGGTCACAGCCAGTAACAAGTAGCAGACACCAGCGGGCACAGGGAACCACACGTGGCCACATGCACAAATCGATCAGAAGGAACAAAAACCAATCATTTAAGACGAAATATGTTGGTGGGGACAAACGTGTAAGTAGAAAGGAATTGGAACCCTTGTTCTCTGTTGTAGGAAGGCAACACGGCACAGCCACTAAGGAAAACATTATAGGAGTTCCTCAAAAGATTAAAAGCAGAACAAGCATTTGACCCAGGAGTCCCACTTTTGGGTATCTATCCCAAAGAACTGATATCAGTATCTGAAAATGATATTAATACAATATTCACAGCATTACTCACAATAGCTAAGCTGTGGAAACAACCTAAATATCCACTGACAGCCAAATGGATAAGAAAAAAGTGGTATTTACACATATAAAATAATATTCAGCTTTAAAAAAAAAAATTCTGCAATATGTGACACCATGAATGACCCTTGAGGGCATTATGGTAAATGACATAAGCCAGTCACAGAAAGATAAATACTGCATGATTCCATTTTTATGTGGTATCTAAAGTAGTCAAATTCATACAATCAAACAGCATTGATGGTTACCAATGACCAGGGGAAGAGAGAAATGGGGAGTGACTCGTCAGTGGGTATAACGTTTCAGTTAAGCAAGATAAATAAATTCTAGAGACCTGCCATACAACATTCTACTCTAGTCCACAATAATGTATTTCACACTCAAGAATTTGTTAAAAGAGTATATCTCAAGTTACACGTTCTTACCACAATAATGTTTTTACAAATAAAATATGAAATAAAGGCCCTTGAGAATAAATAGCTAAAAATAAATAAAATACCTATAGGTCTTAATATATTGCACTATTATTCTGACTCAGTGGGCTCTGAATAAGAGGGTTTAGTTTAGTGAATCAGAATGTGTGTAGACTGGAATCTGACATACTATGTTCAAAATCCTCCTGATTTCTCAAAGTTATAAGAATAGAATTAAATGGAATTATATAGGACATGTAGCATAGAGGCAGCACCTAGCATATATTAAGTATATTTAGAACATTTTTTAAAAATATGATTAGGGCACCCTAAGCTGGTGCTGTATGACAACTTGAAGGGATGGGGTGGGGAGGGAAGTCTAGGGGGCTCAGGACAGAGGGGACACAGGTATGCCTATGGCAGATTCATGATGATGTATGCCAAAAGCCATCACAATATTGTAAAGTAATTATCCCCCAATTAAAATAAATTAATCAATTAATAAAAAATAGAATTGCATGAAGTCCCTAAAATTTTTTCATTATTAGCTGGTCTTTGTTTAAAGTTTATTCAGTTGCTCCTCGGACATCTGTCATGATTTCTTTCACTTTCCCCTTTGTTTTCCTTCTCCTCTCTCTTATTCCTGGGTCTTATTTCTTCTCCTTCTATTCTCTTATACACCAGGTCAACCAACATCTTTTAAAGGTCTGCTTTCCTTGTGTGTGTGAGAGAGACAGAGACTGGGAGAGGAAGAGGGGGAGAGAGAACATGTAGAAAGGATAGGCAGACAGAAGTGGGCCATGGAGTGAATGAGGGTCACAGTGCCTGCCACGCCTCTCAGGATCTGAGGGACAATGGTGTAGAGACCAGCTTTCCTCCCCCACAAAAGTGCCATCATCCAGTCTCACCGCTCTCCTTCTGAACTCACAGACAGAACTTAGTGCTCACACACAAAGGGCACTCTGCTCTTGGCTTAACTGCCTTTGATTATGATAAGGGCCCATATCAACCACAATCCTTAGGTATCCGTGAGGCTACTGGCCAAGACACACTGACTCCTCTTATTAACTGGAAATTACTTATGTAACAAATATTTCCCAGAAACCAAATAACTAATTTGAAAAACAAGCAAATTCAACTATTTAGCCAAAGTGGCTCCAAATGACACATGTTACACATGCAAACGTCTCTAACAGACATAAAGAATTTTTAAGTAATCTTTTTAAAATTAAGTAGAAAATATAGACAGGAAAAATACACAAATTTCAAGGTTACAGCTTGATAAATTTTCACAAGGGGTGCACACCCATACAACTATCACCCTGACCAAGAAACAGAACATTTCAAACATTCCAGAGTGCCTCCATTTTTTAGGCACCACCCCTCCAAGGGTCACACTATGCAGAATGCTAACACCATAGACGAACTGCCTGCTTTTGAACTTCACTGAAATAGAGCTATCAGTCTCTAGTCTCTTGTGTCTGGCTTCTTCTATTCAACATAGCATTATACGATTCATTCAAGTGAAAATGCAAATTAATTTCAATAATAAAAATTTAGCCAATGATAATTTGAATTAATTATAATTCTGAAAACTTTAAAGAGTATATTAAGTATGAAAATGTTCATGTCCCTTTATCCATTGATTCTATTTCAAATAATCCATCCCCAATTTTTTTTAAACAGGTGAGAATTTACATTCTAAAATGATTATTAAAGGTATATTTTTAACTTTGATGAAAATTCTAAGATGGGGATAATTTTTAAAAAATAAGATTCACCCATGCTAATGCATGAGGCCATAGTCCATTTGTTTCATTGTAGATTAATCCTAAGCAGCAGATTTCAATTAGCTTTATATACCAAACTCTTGATGAAAGTGAAAGAGGAGAGTGAAAAAGTTGGCTTAAAACTCAACATTCAGAAAACAAAGATCACGGCATCTGGTCCCATCATTTCATGACAAATAGATGGGGAAAGAGTGGAAACAGTGAGAGATTTTATTTTGGAGGGCTCCAAAATCACTGCAGGTGGTGACTGCAGCCATGAAATTAAAATACGCTTGCTCCTTGGAAGAAAAGTTATGATCAACCTAGACAGCAAATTGAAAATCAGAGACATTACTTTGCCAGCAAAGGTCCGTCTAGTCAAGCCTATGGTTTTTCCAGTAGTCATGTATGGATGTGACAGTTGGACTAGAAAGAAAGCTGAGCTTGAAGAATTGATGCTTTTGAACTGTGGTGTTGGAGAAGACTCTTGAGAGTCCCTTGGACTGCAAAGGAGATCCAACCAGTCCATCCTAAATGAAATCAGTCCTGAATATTCATTGGGAGGACCGATGCTGAAGCTGAAACTCCAATACTTTGGCCACCTGATGCAAAGAGCTGACTCTTTTAAAAAGACCCTGATGCTGGAAAGATTGAAGGTAGGAGGAGAAGGGGATGACAGAGGATAAGATGGTTGGATGGTATCACCAACTCAATGGCCATGAGTTTGAGTAAACTCCAGGATTTGGGAATTGGTGACAGACGGGGAGGCCTGGTGTGCTGCAGTCCATGGGGTTGCAAAGAGTTGGACATGACTGAGCAACTGAACTGAACTGAACCGAACCAAACCCAGCATACTTCAGATGGCTTATAAGCAGGAGTTATATATGTGAACTAGAGGTAAGATCAACAATGTGCTTAACTCTTTTAAAAACTTAATTAATTAATTAATTATGTTATTTTTAGCTTTGCTGGCTCTTCATTGCTATGCAGGCTCTTCTCTAGCTGTGGTGAGAGGTAGCTACTCCTGGTTGCACTGAACAGGCGTCTCATTATAGTGGCTTCTGTGGTTGCAAAGCATGGGCTCTAGGGCTCTTGGGCTTCAGTAGTTGCTGTTCACAGACTCTAGAGCGTGGGCTCAGTAGCTGTGGTACATGGGCTTAGCTGACCCACAGCATATGGAACCTTCCTGGACCAGGGATCAAACCAGTGTCCCATGTATCACAAGGTGAGTTCTTAACCACTGGACCACCAGGGAAACCCTGCTTAACTCTTTAAACAGCTCTTTTTATTTATTCTTTCTCATATAGCCTTCTCCTTGGCAATAACCTGAGACTAGCTCATTTCAAAAAATGGGCTTTCAAATTATTAATTTCCTGCCTCCTTTTTCCAGGCTCTGCCCCACCAGTGATTCTCCACTTTCCGTCACTATTTATCCTGTTTCACCCACCTTTCCCAAAAGTATGAACACCAGGAAGTCTGAGGTTTAATATATTTCTTCCCTGACAATATGGAAAACAAAAAAACTACATGGGCAGAGGATGTTGGATAAATTGCAACTGCTATCAAATAGGGTCTTCACACTCTCACTGTTTTGTTTGAAGTGTCATGAATGTTCACACAAATATATATAAGTAAAAAATGTTCTCATGTTAAAAAAACTACTTAAGGTTTATCTGGGCCAATACTTTTCCTACCACACACAGTAGATGGAGAAAAATCAGAGTTAACTACAATGAACTAAAGTGAAGATGAATATTACATCCAAGCAAATGGATGCTAAGACCATGTATGTGGTTGACTCAGCCATGGAAAAAGCCCTGGAGTCTGGAAGAAAGACAGACATGCCAAAAATGGAAGAAAGGAAGCATACCAGGCAATACAATTACTCCACAAGGTCATTCCTGCCCATCCCAGAGGGGCATAAATAAAAATACTCTGGAATTTAGTACTACTGATATTTAAGCCCAATTTCCAGCAAGGTCAAGACTAATAGCAAGTTATTTGTTTTACTAACTCAGGTTGCAAACGCCTTTGGGTGGATCTGGTACCTTCTTCTATATCTCATTCCGCGCCAAGAATACTGTTAGCCATCAACAAAACCATAATAGAACTTGAGTCTTCTCCAAGGGCCAATGAAAACACATACACGGGGCTAATGGGGACATTTACAGGCAAGGATTCCAGTTTCCTTTCTGAAAATGCCACCGAGGCAGACTAGCTAATTAGGTCTTAGGAAGTGACACTGACCAGAAGGACCCACCTGCCTGGAGAGCTGTGAGTGCACCCAGCCTGTTTTCTATTTGTTTTGCTCTTGTTTTTGTTCTTCCAGCTATAAATGAAAATAACTGTTTTTGGAATTTCAAAAGGCTCCCTCTGAGATCTGGCCTGTGCGTTTACAGTAATTTCAGGAAAATGGGACTGTAGTATTTAACACTGCAAAAAGAAAAAAAAAATGTATTCTTTTGTAAACGTTTGGTTATTCCTCTCCCACCCTTATTCTCTTCCTTTTGGAGAAACCTAGAAAAATAACTTTGTCCGAGGCCACCCTGAAATGCAGTGACAATTCCAGGAATGAAATTTAGATGTTTCTCTCAACCCTTTTTCTGGATCCAGCCTAAGAATAGTCATAATTTTCCCAGTATTTCCAATATATGTGTCCTTGTGATGGTCCAACTCAATGTCATTGCGTTTCTGAAAATAACACAAGTTGACGGAGATAGGGATTGTGGACAACAGACACTGGAGTAACACAGACTCAAAGACTAGTAGGTTGCTCCATGAATAAGGATTACTTTGATTTCAACCAAGGTTCTTTGAACCCAAAGAAAGACCGCATATGATGAATATTAATCACCAGCAAATGTAATGGGTATTAATGGAGCTTCTATTATAAGTACTTAGAATACAAAAGTTTCACTGTTCCTCATATTCTCTTCCTCAAAAATAATAGGAGAAAATGTTACAACTGCAAGCCATAGACTTTATCTATCTAAATAAATAAATAATTTTGGATGAGTCAAAACACATAAATATGGGATCCAAAACATACCAGAAAATTGTAATGGAATATGGTAGAGCAGACAGAGAGGCAGATATACCTGACTAGCAATTTCAGTTTCATTTACTATCAGCTCTGCAGCTGTCTAAATCTCTTTCAGCTTAGTTTCTTCAATTATAAAATCAAGACTCAAATATTGAGCTCTTTCAACTGTAAATATCGAAACAACCCAAATTTTTATAAACAACAATACAAGTAAGAAATAAAAGAAATTTCTTGACTATGTATAAAAAACCTAGGAGTCTCTAGCTTCTGGCACACTTAGATTCAGGTACCTGATATTGGCAGGAAGTCTAACATATGCCTGAGACATAATCTCTCTTATATGCCTCTTTCTTCTGAAATGGTTTAATTTTCAAGTATGCTTTCCCATCACAATGGCCCCCAGAATTCAAGGGTAATACCCTTACACCCCCAACTCTAATGCAAAGACTTCTCTGAGCCAACAGGTGGAACAAGAGTTTACAAACTGAACCTCATTTATGCCAGTTGGTTATATGTTCAGAGGAGGCATCTGGAGGAATCACTGGAAGGACCCCCAAGGTACATCAGAGTGCTTTTACCTGAATAAAGGTAAATGTCTTCTGAAAAAGCCAAAGAAACCAATGTCTTCTACAATGAATCTCAGGATTGTTGTAAAAGCAAACAAATAGAACTTATTCCAACGTCCTATAATTTCCATTAAGACAACAATAAATTAAAGTCATTCTCATAGGTGGATGAATCTTTGATATCCAGGAAATATGTGATTGTATCAACTCCACTAAGAGCACACAACATACTTAGTAGTGAAATTGCCATAATCTGCACAATATTCTGCCCAAATGAGGTAAGGGTGCAAGGTAAGATTTGAGTTAGATTGAAAGGAGAAGAGGATTCAGCCCAGTGAAGAACAGAGCAGTCATTCTAAGGAGAAGAAATAAGATAATAACAAGATATTTTTCATAGAAGAATGACTTTGTGGGCAAGATAAGCATTCTAACCAACAGAAAATAGCAGATGCAGAAAACAAACTTATGGTTACTGAGGGGTAAAGGTGGGAAGGGATAAATTGGGAGACTGGGACTGACATACACACAGTACTATATACAGAACAGATAACTAATAAGAGTCTTGGAGAAGGAAATGGCGACCCACTCCAGTATTCTTGCCTGGAGAATCCCATGGACAGAGGAGTCTGGCAGGCTACCGTCCATGGGGTTGCAAGAGACAGACATGACTTAGCAACTAAATCACCAAAAAGAACCGACTGTATAGCACAGGGAACCCTAGTCTACACTCTATAAAAATAGAGAAGACTCTAGAAAGAATATGGGAAAAGAATCTAAAAAGAATGGACATACATACATATATATGTATGAGTCACTTTGCCGTACACATAAAACTAACACAACACTGTAAATCAACTATACTCCAATAAAAAATGAAAATGACATATCATTAAGTAAATTTACAAATATTTTAGTAGGAAGAGTTTCCATACTTTCAACAAAAATAAAATGTACAGAATTAAGTTCTTAAAACGTTGTCAGCAAGGAAAGATGTTTTGCGGGCAGTACTCAGTCAGTGTAGTTTTTTGGACACATGCCTCCTCTTTAAGCTGGCCTGCATTCAATGAGGCAGGCTGCATGCAAACATAAATTTGACAAATGAAATTCAGCCCTCTTCATTATACGACACAATTAGCTCACTCCAGTACAGATGAGGATTTATTGGTTTAAGCATGTTAATAAAAGCCTGGCTGCAACAGAGAAACAACAAGTCATCTACAATGAGAAAACTGCATTAATATACATGACGTGGCTTCTAACTGGGGCCAAAAGGAAAACTATTTCCTGGATTTCAGATAGAGGTCTGTCTAACAACAACCTTAATTTGAGCATTTTGAAGGTAGACTTCAAATAAACAATGAAAAGCAAGACAGGAACATTTAACCAAACATGAAAAGAGTTTTTTTTTTTTTTTTTTTAACACATGGAAAGTGCCAACCATAAATAATTTTTGCAAGCAATACTAAGCCTGACTTACCATCCTTCCGGTAATGCACCTACATCAGGCACCAAGAATCCTTATTTCTGGCTATGATGAATTCAGATGAGTTATCCTGTCCTCAAAAAGATTTCTAGAGAAGGCTTTGCTGACTGCCAAAAGCACTGTTCTCTCAAAATAGAAATCCCTCTCAGTTCGACTTAAGTCTGTTATGATAATCTCAGGGAATTTACCAGTCTGGGAAGAATTTATTTCATGGAAGTGGAGTGTTTCCAAGGTTTAAAGAAACTCACTCCATATTTCGGGAAATGAACATGTGATATATTTTGAATGTTGTTTTAATAGAAGAAGCAAATATCTTTCTACAGCGTACTATGAGCTGTGGATTAAAAGTGGTTGTATGTTCACCATCAAGGAGTAAAAAACAAGACCTTAAGAAAAAGTGAGCATAATTAAAATCTTGAGAAAATAAGGGCATTTTAAGGCCATAATGGCAAAGCACTAGTTCCAGAGCAAAAAAAAAAAAATTCAATTTGAATTGTTTTTCATTATTATAAGATTGCTTCTAAATATGAACATATTGAGTATTGTCTGTGCCAAGTATCCATTGGATAGTATGATGCCTGCCAAGTATCTCTACTGCTCTGGGTCCTCTAGTTTTGTGTCGGTGATATACAGTGACATTTCCTCAACTCTTTCCTCTACCAAGAGCTCTGAAGCCAAAACAGAGTTAATGACATGACTAAACATACAGAGTTTGGATTACCACAAGGGTGTGCACAGCTTTCTATATGTCTGATTAACTGTAGAAGATCAAGGCAGACTTGGGGTTTTGCTCATAGTAGAGATGTCTAAACTCATCTTTAGAAAATAAGAAAGCTTCTTTAAATAGGGGAACTGTAAGCCATGCTTTGAAGGAGGAGGGGAAGGAGCTAGTCAGGTAAATAAGGTCTCGAGGGGAGCTGGCATGGGCAAGAGACCACCAGCCAGTGGGAATATGGCTCTTTGGAGGAACTGGCATGTGTTCTGTTGAGTCAAAGAGCCACATATAACGATGAAGCTAGTGGAAATCAGAAATGTAAGCAGAGATAAGACCACACTAAATCTTATAGGTCATGATTAGGATCAGCATTTTGGGGGAGGAGCCATGTTAATCATCAGAAAATTCTTTTGTTACTACCTATGAAATATGTCCAGAATCTGACCGCACTTTTGAAACATCTTTATCCCCATGATGGTGCAAGTCACTATCAACTCCTGCCTGAAGTATTGCAATTGCCTCCTCCCTGGCCTTCCTACCTTCCCTTGCTCCCATCAGGCTCTGCTCCTCCAGATAATCCCTACGCCCTCTCCCTGCTCTACTCTTCTGCACAGCACTGACCAGCAGACATATCCTCTCTGGTGTGGGAGCTCCGTCTCTGTCTCTGCCATCAGAAGGGCAGGAATAAACCAGTTTTGTTCACTGCTCTATTACCTGCTTTTTGAAAAATGCCTGGCACAAAGTAGATGCTGAAAAAGGTTTTGATCACTGAAGACTAGCTTGTGCCTCCTTTGAAATCCTCTAGCTGCTTACCATTTCAACAGGACGAAAAGTCAAAATCCTTACTCTGAGTTCTAGGGCCCTGCTGGACCTGGTCTTCTGGCCTTCTGCCTCCTTTCTGCTTTCATCTCCTACCACTTTTCCACTTGCTCTCTTTGACTGAGTGACTGAGCATGCACACTCTTTACTAGAAACACACTAGTCTTTCCATTTCCTGACCATAGTAAGCATGCATCGTCCCCAGGGCATTTGCACATCCTATGTTCTCTTGCTCCACTTAGCTATATAATTTGATCCTATGCTTCCTTCAAACCTGCTCAAATGTCACCTGCCCAGAGAGGCCTTTTCTCTACCATCCCACACAATACAATAGCAGCCCCTTCCTGACACTCTCCTCCCCCTTACTTGGCTGCATTTGTGCATTCTAAGTCGCTTCAGTTGTGTCCAAGTCTTTGCAATCTTATGGACCCTATAGACCACGAGGCTCCTGTCCATGGGATTCTCCAGGTAAGAACACCAGAGTGGGTTGTCATGTCCTTCTCCAGGAGATCTTCCCCACTCAGGGATCAAATCTGCGTCTCTTCCGTCTCCTGCATTGGCAGGCAGGTTCTTTACCACTAGCGCCACCTGGGAAGCCCTTACTTGGCTGTATTTAATAACTGTAAAAAAATACTTATCATAATAAATATTTATGTGTGTTGCCTGTCTAACCCTATAAGAAGATCAGTTCTGTGAAGGCAGTGGATTTATGTGGGTTATGACTGTTTCCTGGCACTTAGAACTATGTTTGATCCAGGTTAGTATCTGCATGAGAGGAGTCAACTGGGAATCAGAAGTCATGTCAGTTATTTGATGAGGGGAAATTTAATATCAAGAAGTGCTAAGTACTACGAGGTTGTTAATTAGGTACCTGAACAGTGCAAAAACTCTCCAGTGTCCCAGCAGTAACTAGAGCAGGAGGCAAACACCACCGCTTAGTCACAGGGACAAGGAAGATGCTGGAAATTCTAAAATGCAGAAACCTAGGAGAGAGTCCTTGTGGAGTTGAAACTTGGGGCTCTGAGCACAGGGATCTCATGAATGGTGCCTCTGAGCTCAGAGGAGTGACCTGGTAGGCTTGGGACCCAGACCTTTGAAGGACTGTTGAAGGTCAGGCTGGGAAGATGGCAAATGATGAAATGGGCTCTGTTCATGCTGGAGGAACTAGTGGCACACTGGATCCAGCTGTTGCTTTGAGAAGGAACAACTGCTATGGGATGAAGGAGTCATGCTTGGGTGAAACTACTGGGAACAGAGAGCAGACAGAAAGCCCCTAAGAAGCTAGGGAGGAAGGAGTATATCCTTTCTTCCTCTTCAAGACTTGTGATCTGGCTCTGTCTCTCCCTATTGGTGAAGTCTACACAGAGCCTGCTGGCAGAACCAAACTGTGATTTTCATAGTTCTAGCCCCAGACAGCGTCACAAAGCTGAGTATAAAAGGGTGGTTTTCAAGCTGAGAGACAACTCAATAACTTGCCCAGAACTCAATACATTTCTATTGACAGAAGTTATTCAATGCACTGGAATGTCTTCAAAAATCAGTTAAATTGACTAAAAGTTAAGCATGTTGATGATAATAAATAGCAATTAAAAATTACCCAAAGGACACAGAGGCAATTGAGGTTTGTCCCCAGGCTATCACCAAGTAAAATAATCAGTTTTTTTTTTTTTTTAAAATAATCAGTTTTTATCACAGGCAGTAAATGGTATTTTGTTTCCTGGCAGCTGAGGTAACAATGGAAATATGCCATGCATTAAAATTTCATTATAATAATGAAGACAGAACAGCAGAGAGGTCTAAGGACAAAGTTATTTTTTTTTTCCAAAGCAGAGATTTGATCTTTTCAAGCAAGCATATTTTTTGAAACCCTACAATACAGCACCAGGCAACGCGAAATAAAAGGGTTTAGCCTTGCTAACGTTTTAGCTCATAGTAGTAGTGTGTGTGAGACCACTGTTGGCCTCATCCATAAAGAACATCAATACATAAACAAGAAAACATCTTATTCTAAGAACTAGATTCTCAGGAGCCATCAGGATGAATTAGGAGCAAAATGAATGCTTGAATTAGATATAAATCCACTTGTAGTCCAAGAGTGACTGAATCCCTACAAAAGACACAATAAATTGATTTCTTGCCTGGGGATACTTAAAACTGAATGTCTACCAATTACAATGAATTTTTGTTTTGCAAAATTTTATGCTGAGTTGCTCCTTATGGCAGAAGTCAACTGACCCCCACTGCTTATAAGTTTACTCCTAGAGAATACAAATTCATTCACATAAAGTAAGATGCTTGCATTTCTCTTTTATTGTAGCAGGAGGAGATATAGTCAATTCATTTCATACTTGTACTATGTTGATAAAGATTTTTAAAGTAGGTGCTTTAACAGTCCTGTTTGATATCAGTTAAGGTTATATTGTAATTTATCATGAAGGTATTTCTGCCTACTCTAATATTTTGGAAAATATGTTGAGGGAGAGAGATAGTAACAGCTGTCTGTAACTGGATTGTATGAGATGGCCTGTAAACAATTTTCCATAGAGTCAGAGGTGGATGAAGGAGCCTCATGAAGATTACATGTGGTCTTGAGATGTCCTTAAACCCAAGGCACATCAATGCAAGTGCATCAAAATAAATAATAATATTTTCAATTTCAAACACAGATTAATAAGATAACTTCAAGAAAATGAGAAGATAAGCCATAGAATAGGAAAAAAATATTTGCAAAAGTCACATCTGATAAAGGACTATTATCCAAAACATACAAAGAACTCTTAAGACTCAATAATAAGAAAACAAACAACCTGATTTTAAAAGTGGGACAGAGACCTGGGACAAAGACACTTCATCAAAGATGACATATGGATGGAAAATAAGTGTATGAAAAGATGCGTCACATTCCATGTCATCAGGGAACTGCTAATTAAAAATGAGATACCACTGCATATCTATCAGAATGGCCAAATCCAGAACAAAGAAAATAACAAATGCTGGCAAGGATTTGGAGCGATAGAAAGTCTTGCTCATTGCTGTTGGGAGTGAAAAATGATATAATCCTTTGGGAAATAGTTGGGCAGTTTCTTACAAAACCACACTCTTTCTTATCATATGATCCAGCAATCATGCTTCTTAATATTAACCCAAATGAATCTACAATTTATGTCCACACAAACCTGCACATGGATGTCCATGGTAGCTTTATTCATAATTGCTAAAATTTGGAAATATCCAAGATGACCTTAAGTAAGAAAATGAATAAATGGTGCCATATCCAGACAATACAATGCTATTTAGTGCTAAAAAGAAATGAGCAATCGAACCATGAAAAGACATGGAGGCAACTTAACTGCATATTACCAAGTGGTGGAAGATTGTAACCAATACCTCACTCTGATATCAGACATGGATAAAGGGGAGGTTTTATGTAATATGAGAACTCTCTGTACTTTCTGTTCTATTTTGCTGTGAACCTCCAACTGCTCTAAAAACAAAGTTCATTAAATTTTTAAAAAGCATGGAGTGATTGCCTACGTTACACTGAAACTAATATTTTATCACAACTTGTCTTCCCATGAAGGAGGAGGAAGTGGCTCCATGTTTATATTCCTTACCTCTAGAACAGCTGGCTCATAACTATTACTCTATTTTCTAACATTTCCCTCATTTTATGTCTCCTATTATTTCTGTAAATAACATGTGTTAAATAAGAAAATAACTGCTTTCAGAGTAACAATCAAAAGTTTTACTTAAAAAAGTGACCAAGATTATTTCAGTTGGTACCCTGGAGACTATGTAGTTAGAACTCTTTGAGAAATCCTGACTACACCAGTTTTGCTAATCTAATCTCTCTTCTCATTACTCATCTATTCCAAATTCCATTAATTTCCTAGCCTGACTATGGCATGAGCTTTCCAGAAGTCTTTGTAAGATTTTCTGCTTTATGGTAATTCCTGCATACCATTCAGTCTGCTTACCCTCTGAAGGCCTGTTCATAAGACAGAATGGAAGAGAGAAGATGAGTCAGAGAGATTCTATCACTGACAGCAGTACATCATTAATAATGCTAATAGTTACTTAATATGAACGACCAGTCATGTGCCAGACACCAAGTTAGGTGTTCAAGTGAAAGTATGTATTGTGCCCTTTATAGCTGAGGAAGAGTTTCCTGGTGACTCAGATGGTAAAGAATCTGTCTGAAATGTAGGAGACCTGGGTTTGATTCCTGGATTGGGAAGATTCCCCAGAAAAGGGAATGGCTACTCACTCTAGTATTCTTGCCTGGAGAATTCCATGGATAGAGGCACCTGGAGTGCTATAGTCCATGGGTCACAAAGAGTCAGACACAACTGAGCAAGTAACACATACATACATACATAGCTGAGGAAACCAAGCCTCAGAGAAGGAACATAACTTACAAAAGGCTACAAGGCTGGATGGTTTTCTGGATCCTCTGTTTGCAAGTGCCAGAAATAAGACTCCAACTCATTTGGGTGAAAAAGGATAAAGTTCGCCTCAATTCCAAATTTAAATTTCAAATTCCAAAGTTTAAACATGCAGGCCAAATGAACGAAAGTCACAAAGGCAGTGTGGCTTCAGGAATACTAAGAATCAGCAACTCAAAGCTCAAGTCTTTTTCTGGGTCTTTCCGCTCTCTCTGCTCTTCTCTGCATGTGTCATTTATTCCTTCTTATTGCAGACAAGTTTTCTCCCTTTGGGAGCGAACTGGGCTACCAATGGCTCCAAAGAGTTATATCTTAAAATGTCTGTCCCTGGAAAGATACTCTCTTTGCACTCATCAATTCAAAAAATCCTGGCAAAGAAAGTTCTGTTCATCTTGTTCACTCCTCTGGGTTAATTAACTCTATTACTAAAAAAAAAAAAAAAATGTGTATGACAAGAAACAGAAGTGGAACTGGGGGGAAGATCCCAGAAAATTGGAGACCATTCTCATAAGGCAAACTCAGAGATATTCACTATAAAAACCACGATGTAAGGCCTATAATTATTCTCATTATGTAGATGAGGAAAACAAAAGTTAAGCAATTAAAGAAAATTAAAGTGTAACTTTGGAAAAGGAAATGGCAACCCACTCCAGTTTTCTTGTCTAGAAAACCCCATGGACAGAGAAGCATGTCAGGCTGCTGTCCATGGGGTCACAGAGTCAGACAAGGTTTAGTGACTAAAAAGCAACAAAGGTGTAAGCTGCTCAACACAACCCAAGAAATAAGTATCTGGGCCTGTTCACTGTGTTTTTCGTCTGTATCTGTTTCCAGCCCAAAGAAATGAAGGGGCACAGAGAAAGCCACTGCTAGTGGAAGGGTGATGCACAGTATCTCACAGGACCAAGTTGATGCCAGTGGAACTTGAAGTCCACAGACTGGATTAACACCCAGTCTCTCTAGCATCCATACTCTTAAGATAATCAGACATAAACAATGAATAAAAAATAAGAGTAGTGATACTGATTGATTACTATCTTTATGCAGTGAAATTTGCTTATTTATTACATAAAAGAAAACTCTGAAAAATAAGAAAGATCATCACCATTTCATATAAGAGGAAACTGAGAGAAAGAGAGGTAAAAATATCTAACACTGTGGCTGATATCCCAACATATGTAAAACCAGCTTCAAAGTTTCAGTGAGTTCCAAACATTTACTTCCAAAGAGAAGAAGGCAGAAAAGAACATATACAGATTCTCCCAAATAAAAACGGCAAATAACAATGACAGTAGCAGTATTTGCCTTGACTGCAGCTGGATGAGTGAAAGCAAAGGGAACAACAGGCATTTATGATCTCAGCAGAGTTGGAGTCCTGGCAACTAAGAGCAAGGGCTTAAATCCGACATAAAGACTCCAAGTGTTAACTGACGCCAGGGATTACAGTTAAACATGAGTCTTCCTCTAGGAGTTTTATAGTTTCTGGTCTTATGCTTAGATCTTTGATCCATTTTGAGTTTATCTTTGTGTATGGTGTTAGAAAGTGATCTAGTTTCATTCTTTTACAAGTGGCTGTCCAGTTTTCCCAGCACCACTTGTTAAAGAGGTTGTCTTTTCTCCATTGTATATTCTTGCCTCCTTTGTCAAAGATAAGGTGTCCATAGATGCGTGGATTTATCTCTGGGCTTTCTATTCTGTTCCATTGATCTATGTTTCTGTCTTTGTGCCAGTACCATACTGTCTTAATGACTGTGGATTTGTAGTATAGCCTAAAGTCAGGTAGGTTGATTCCGCCAGTTCCATTCTTCTTTCTCAAGATTGCTTTGGCTATACGAGGTTTTTCGTATTTCCATACAAATTGAGAAATTATTTGTTCTAATTCTTTGAAAAAGACCTCTGGTAGCTTGATAGGAATTGCATTGAATCTATAGATTGCTTTGGGTACTATACTCATTTTCACTATATTGATTCTTCCAATCCATGAACACGGCACACTTCTCCATCTGTTTGTGTCCTCTTTGATTTCTTTCATCAGTGTTTTATAGTTTTCTATATACAAGTCTTTTGATTCTTTAGGTAGAAATACTCCTAAGTATTTTATTCTTTTTGTTTCGATGGTGAATGGAATTGTTTCCTTAATTTCTCTTTCTGATTTCTCATTGTTAGTGTATAGGAATGCCAGGGATTTCTGTGTGTTAATTTTGTATCCTGAAACTTTGCTATATTCACTGATTAGCTCTAGTAATTTTCTGGTAGAGTCTTTAGGGTTTTCAATATAGAGGATCATGTCATCTGCAAACAGAGAGAGTTTTACTTCTTCTTTTCCAATCTGTATTCCTTTAATTTCTTTATGTGCTCTGATTGCTGTGGCCAAGACTTCCAAAACTATGTTGAAAAGTAGTGGTGAGAGTGGGCACCCTTGTCTTGTTCCTGATTTCAGGGGGAATGCTTCCAGTTTTTCACCATTGAGGATAATATTTTCTGTGGGTTTGTCATGTATAGCTTTTATTATGTTGAGGTATGTTCCTTCTATTCCTGCTTTTTGGAGGGTTTTTATCATAAATGGATGTTGAATTTTGTCAAAGGCTTTCTCTGCATCTATTGAGATAATCATGTGATTTTTATTTTTCAGTTTGTTAATGTGGTGTATTACACTGATCGATTTACGAATATTGAAGAATCCTTGCATCCCTGGGATAAAGCCTACTTGATCATGATGTATGATTTTTTTAATGTGTTGTTGTATTCTATTTGCTAGAATTTTGTTAAGGATTTTTGCATCTAAGTTCATCAGTGATATTGGCCTGTAGTTTTCTTTTTTTGTGGAATCTTTGTTGGGTTTTGGAATTAGGGTGATGGTGGCCTCATAGAATGAGTTTGGAAGTTTACCTTCCTATAAAACTCCTAGAGGATAACATAGGCAAAACACTCTCTGCCATAACCCAAAGCGGGATACTCCATGACCCACCTCCCAGAATATTGGAAATAAAAACACAAATAAACAAATGGGACCTAATTAAAATTAAAAGCTTTTGCACAACAAAGGAAACTATAAGCAAGGTGAAAAGACAGCCTTCAGAATGGGAGAAAATAATAGCCAATGAAGCAACGGACAAACAATTAATCTCAAAAATATACAAGCAACTCCTGCAGCTCCATTCTAGAAAAATAAACAACCCAATTAAAAAGTGGGCCAAAGAACTTAACAGACATTTCTCCAAAGAAGATATAAAAATGGCTAACAAACACATGAAAAGATGTTCAACATCACTCATTATCAGAGAAATGCAAATCAAAACCACAATAAGGTACCACTTTACACCAGTCAGAATGGCTGCCATCCAAAAGTCTACAAGCAATAAATGCTGGAGAGGATGTGGAGAAAAGGGAACCCTCTTACACTGTTGGTGGGAATGCAAACTAGTACAGCCACTATGGAAAACAGTGTGGAGGTTCCTTAAAAAGCTGCAAATAGTCCTGCCATATGACCCAGCAATCCCACTGCTGGGCATATACACCGAGGAAACCAGAATTGAAAGAGCCACATGTACCCCAATGTTCATCGCTGCATTGTTTACAATAGCCAGGACATGGAAGCAACCTAGATGCCCATCAACTGATGAATGGATAAGAAAGCTGTGGTACATAAACACAATGGAATATTACTCAGCATTAAAAACAAATTCATTTGAAGCAATTCTACTCAGATGCACGAAACTGGAGCCCATTATCCAGAGTGAAGTAAGCCAGAAGCAAAAACAATACAATATATTAACACATATATATGGAATTTAGAAAGACGGTAACGAGAACCCAACATGCGAGACAGCAAAAGGAACGCAGATGGTATAGAAGAGACTCGTGGACTTTGTGGATGAGCGTAAGGGTGGGATGATATGGGAGAAGGGCATTGAAACAAGTTAATTATCATATGTCTAATCAATCGCCAGCCCAGGATTGATGCTCGGGGCTGGTGCAGCGAGATTTCCCGAGGGGGAGGGAGGAGGGAGTGGGGTTCTGGAGGGGAAGCATATGTAAACCCATGGTGATATCATGACATTGTATGGCAAAAACAATAAAAAATAAATAAATAAATAAATAAAAAACAAGAGTCTTCCACCTGAGAAGCTTATATCTTCACTGGGAAAATAGACCATATTTTTATGTAAAACAAATAAACAGATAATTTATGTTTTGAGTGCATGCATGCATGTCTGCTAAGTTATTTCAGTCATGTCTGACTCTTTGTGACCCTATAGACTATAGCCTGCCAGGCTCCTCTGTCCATGGGATTTCCAGGCAAGAATACTGGGGTGGGTTGCCATTTCCTTCTACAGGGGATATTCCTGACCCAGGGATCGAATTTGCATCTCTAAGTGTCCTGCACTGGCCTGCCAGTTCTTTACCATTAGCGCCACCTGGGAAGCCCAATTAATGTTTTACTATTAATACATATGTGACTGTGGACGCTGGGTTATTTAGTGGCCTCAGAGAAGATCTCTCTTAGCAGGAGATGTGTATTTAGTTCTGAATGATAAGTCAAAGGCAGCTAAACAGAAGTCTGGGTTGGGTGGGAGGCAAGGAGGTGGGGAAAAGGATTATTCCAAAGAGAAAGAAGATCAAGTACAAAGACTCTGCTCAATTCAGTTCAGTTCAGTCACTCAGTTGTATCCAAGTCTTTGTGACCCCATGGATTGCAGCACGCCAGGCTTCTCTGTCCATCACCAATTCCTGGAGTTTGGTCAAACTCATGTCCATCGACTCGATGATGCCATCCAACCATCTCATCCTCTGTCGTTCCCTTTTCCTCCTGCTTTCAATCTTTCCCGGATCAGGGTCTTTTCCAAAGAATCAGTTCTTCACATGAGGTGACCAAAGTATTGGATCAGTATTAGCATCAGTCCTTCCAATGAATATTCAGGATTGATTTTCTTTAGGATTGATCTTCTTGCAGTTCAAGGGACTCTCAGAGAGTCTTCTTCAACACCACAGTTCAAAAACATCAATTCTTCAGTGCTCAGCTTTCTTTACGGTCCAATACATGACTACTGAAAAAAGCCATAGCTTTGACTAGATGGACCTTTGTCGGTAAAGTAATGTCTCTCTGCTTTTTAATATGCTGTCTAGGTTGGTCATAGCTTTTCTTCCAAGGAGCAAGCATCACGGCTGCAGTCACCATCTGCAGTGATTTTGGAGCCCAAGAAGATAAAATCTCTCACTGTTTCTATTACCCCATCTACTTGCCATGAAGTGATGGGACCAGATACCATGATCTTGGTTTTTTGAATGTTGAGTTTAACAAAGACTCTGAGAATGGAACAAGGCTGATCTGTTCATAGGGCAGAAAGAAAGCCAGAGTAGCTGGATCTCAATAGCTGAGTTGAGAAATAGAGAGGGGCTTTGAGAGGGGAGCATTCTCTTGATCTTGTAGTGATTAACAGGCAAAGGCAGGAGTTTGCTATTTTTAATAGGAAGTTATTGGATAGTTTTATCTAGGAAATGATGAGATCCGATTTGTATTCTAGAATAATGGTTCTGAGCCCACATGAAGGCATGGAGATCAGTGAGGCTGGAGTTCACTGTAGAAAAATAGAGCGGAGAGGGCGGAGACTTGAACTCAGGTTTTAGCCGTGAGATTCGTGCACAGTGGTCACATCCAAGGCACATTTTGGTGAAAAAGCATACAAGGTTGTAGACTGTTAAGAAAAGAATCAAAATCCCCAAATCTTCGACTTTTGGCCTGTATGACAGGTTATGTGGAAATGACGTTTACTGAGATAGCAAAACCTTATGAGAGAACAGATACAGTAGGTGGGTGGGGGGGTGGGATGATACTTTTGTTCTGCCCATGGTACGATTAGTATGCCTATTAGACAGCCTAATGGAAAGGTCATGCTGGCAATTTAGCGAATAAATCTGCAAGTCAGGAGGGGCACTGGGATAGAGATATAAAAGTGAGAGTTTTCCATTTACAGGTACATTTGCACTAAATTTGTACCTTAGGGAGAGACTGTGGATAAATAAACTAAGAAAGATAAAGATAGAGCCCTGTGTCACATCAAAATTTAGAGTGCTGGGGAAGAAAGAGCCAACAGTAAGTAGCTCAAGGTATAGTGTGTTATATGGTAGGAAAAGAGAGGGACTGTGAGTCACAGAAGTCTAAAGAAAAATATGCTTCAAGAAGGAGAAATAGGTCAACGATGATAAATGCTACCAAAAACAAGAGATCGAATAAATACGAATAGAGACATTTGGATCATCATTCTTTCCACTGCAAGCCACAAAGACCCAACTGAGGGAATTTTAAACAATTTGGAAGTTATCTCAGTTATCTAGACCCTGGGCTGTTTCGGAGTCCTTAATTCAGAGGGTTAACAACACTAGCAAGAACCAGATACCTTCCAATGATGATGAAGGTTCTGAATCCACTGAGTGTTCATTTTATGACAGGCACTGTTCTAATCATTTATCATTTTTCTAAATCCCATTGAGTCCTCACAACATCCTTACAAGGTAGGTATTATTTTTACACCCATTTCATAGTTTAAAATATGAGTGAACCAAGTCAATATGATTCTAGATTCTCTGTCCTTCAGCACTATATTATGTGGTGATTTACAGAGAAATAGGTGAGGCTAGAAGATAAGGACATGATGAAGGAGGAGAAGACATTTGGAGGCAAAGACATGAGAGCTACTAGGCAGGGTGAGGGATGATAAAGTCAAAGACACGCACTTCAGAGAATCTGGGGTTTGAAGGGAGGAAGAAGGAGGGACAGCCTGGAAGTGACAGTGGGGACCAAGGCTTACAAGGCACAAAAGCATCTGAAGCATTTCCGACCAAAAGGACAACATAAAAAAATAACTTCAAATTTGGGCATTTAGAGGACTTGGCAGTTCCTGAGGGTTCTGTCCTCATCACTGTATTTTTATCCCAGGATAGGAAGTTCTTATGAAGTCCTTGTCCTCTAGCCCAGTCTAGCCAAAAATCATACTCAGTTTTGGAGTGAAGTGATCAGGTTAACCAAGGGGATATCAAAATGAATTATTTTGGGAATGGTTCTCAGTATGACACTCACATGAAAGTATTTTTAAAAAAAAAAACAACAACAAAGGAAAAACTCTCACATGTAGGGATTTTTCAATTTTGTGATAGATGGCAAACAACGTAATTAGATGCAAACTTTTAAACATAAATTTCAATGACAGGTTTTAAAATAAATAAATAAACTGCTTTTCAAAAACAGTAGATATAGATCAGGGGTCAGCAAAGTGCAGCCCATGTGCCACTTGCGTTTCTATGGCCAGAGTGAAGAATGCCCTTTACACTTCTAAAACGTATGAAAACATAATCGAAGACAATTAATATTTAGTGATAGGTAAAATTTAAACACTGCATGAAATAATTAAAATCTCATGACACATCAACATTAACAAATGGACATTTGCAAAACACTGTGATGACAGAGGACATCAAATAAATGAAGTCTTACTCCAAAAGAATTCCATTTTTTCATTCTATTACAAACAAGTGCACTTGATAATCATTACATTTTTAATTTCATCAGTAAAATATAATGAACATTTGTTTTCCCTTGTATTACACAGGTACCTACATAATCTTGATTTCACCTCTTAGCCTGGAAATGTTAAAAGTTTGGCTATCTGACCCTTTATAGAAAAACTTCACTGACTTTTTGTTATAGATAATAGGTAGACAAAATCTATATTACTTAGGTATCACAATATAACCAATATAAGTATTATGGATGTGATATGTGGATGTCTGTCTATAAATGTATGACTTTGATCATATATTCATTCAGTCAACAGACATTTATTGAGTATCTGCTAGCTACCAGAAAATGTCTTGCTTGCTGAGGATACAATGGTCATTGCTCTTAAGGAAAACAGTCTTATTTTATTGTCATGATAATTCTCGTAGGATTTAAGAAGAACAAGCAATTTCTAAAATATTCTCCTGTGAATGAATGTGTCTTCCTCTTTCTCCCACTCTATTTTCAGCTATCATTAACTACTGAATTTCATGTTTCTGCATAAGTCTAGCAATTCACTACTTTTCTATTTAGGATGTAAAATGCCAGTAAGCAAACGTGACAGCTCTCCCCTACCTTTAACTCCACTGGAATGTGTTGAGACTTTCCCTCCTATGCTTACCCTCTCTTATGTCACTGAATTGGTAGGGGTCCTGGCATGTCACTCGGACAGATTCATCCACGGGAGGTGCCTCTGCCAAGTGGCACTGAGCACTATCCATTATCGCAGCAATTGCATTGCTCATCCTCAGAATCAAGGCCCAAAGTCATGTTCTTGTTTTCCAGTAGCTAACTCTTATCCTTTTCTTTCTAAATTGCCTTTGACAACAATGGCTCTACAGGATTTCAGTGTGGGTTTAGGAGACTGAACAGCCAATGGATCTGGGGCATTCTTATAGCATGCAATCATAACTTGTGTTTAGCTTTCATAACAAAATCTTATCCAAAACCAGCTCAAAGAAGCCAAAACCAATCCAAAACCACTTCCTAGGTCCACATTGCATAACAAATAGATGTGCTCTTTCACACTGCAAAATGAAGGGCACTAGGTAGCTAGATGCCTGATCATATGAATGGTGAAAGTATTTGTCTATCATGTATAAGCTACAAAAACTGCAAGACTTCTGGTTCTGTGCTTGTTTCTGGTTCCACAATTTCTGGTTCAGTGTTATTAAACAACATTTTTCTATTCATAGGCATTGCTATTCCTTCTGTAACTCCTCGGGAGAGTCTATTGCTGTTTCTCTTCCTTCAGTTCAGTTCAGTTGTTCAGTCATGTCTAACTCTTTGCGACCCCATGGACTGCAGCATGCCAGGCCTCCCTGTCCATTGCCAACTCTCGGAGTTTACTCAAACTCATGTCCATTGAGTCGGTGATGCCATCTAACCATCTCATCCTCTGTCAGCCCCTTATCCTCCAGCCTTCAATCTTTTGAAGCATCAGGGTCTTTTCAAATGAGTCAGTTATTCACATCAGGTGGCCAGAGTATTGGAGTTTCAGCTTCAGCATCAGTCCCTCTAATGAATATTCAGGACTGATTTCCTCTAGGATGGACTGGTTGGATCTCCTTGCAGTCCAAGGGACTCTCAAGAGTCTTCTCTAACACCACAGTTCAAAAGCATCACTTCTTTGGGGCTCAACTTTTTTATAGACCAACTCTTCCTTCACATCCTAACAAAATATAACTATTGTAGGAGTAGGAGCATGGGGGATTTAAGTCTTTCACTTGACACCCACAGATCAAGAAATAGGGAAGAAAAAGAAAGAATATGTTTAGGAGCTGCATTGATAGAAACGAAGGAACTAGGGGGCATGGAGCTCAAATAATTTAAATATTTAAACATTAAAATATTTTTTTCTTATTTCCCAAGTACCTTCCTTTCTTAAGTTCTCTCAGCACCATTGAGCTTATGTGTCTCAGAAATAGCAAGGATTTGGGAATGTTTACCAGTTCAGTAATCACCACTCTTCCAAAATGTCTTCTGTGGCAGCAATGAGATTATCTGAATCCTGAGTCCATGGGAAAGAAATCTTCATTATTTTCCTTTTAGATTACAAGTACATATAACTGGGAGGTCTCTGTGCTATAGCCAGTGCCCTTCACACAGAGGGCAGGGTTTTGGCAATAATGGAACCAGAAGGGATAAAAGAATGAATTAAAGAATAGAGCATATAGAAAAAAAAATTAATATAAATTTATTTATTTTAATTGGAGACTAATTACTTTAAATATTGTAGTGGTTTTGCCATACATTGACACAGATCTGCCACGGGTAGAAAAAATGTTTAAGTCATATTATAATTAATTATTAATTACAACAATATTATAGTTAATTAATTTAATTAATTATAGTGTTGGCAATGTTTTATTATTAATAAAAATAACAAAATAATTTTTATTAAGTGTGCCAGCATGGTGGGATCACATGGAAACACAGCGAGCAGAGGCCCAGATGATACAAATTTGATTCCAGGCAGTCCCATACCCTGCCCCACCACAGCCTCCAGACAAAAAAGGACATTTCTTCCATTGATTTACAATGGTCTCTAAAACTGCCAGCATTAACAACATTCTCTAGGGATGTAATTTTAAAAAGATATTTTAACTTAATAAGAGCAATCAGATGCCACTTCGGTAAGAATATAACACACAAACTATAAATGTTTGAGCTTGGGTTAAGCCTTATCTACACCCGCTACCATCAAAATGAGAGTCTTCAAGCAACAACATTTCCACATTTCTGGGAAGGCACCCTGGCCTCTGTCGCACTCTTTATAGAGTCATTCTAGACGCTTCCATCTCCCTCACCATCTTCCCATACGATGGCACAAGCAATCACCAAAATGTACAATTTCTGTTTTCTAAATATCTCCCGAATCTGTCTCCTCTTTCCTACTACCACTTCCACTATTTCAGTCTAGGCTACTCCATTTCTCATCTGGATTTCTGACATAAACAGGACTAGGTAGGCCTATTCCCTGAATCTACCTAGAAGAGAGACTACTTTTCTAAATTATAAATCTGATCTTGATACCTTCCTGAATAACTTGCCCTTGGGTTTCCCGTAGGGAACCTCACACTCACCCCTGTGTTCACAGCACACTTCTTTAGTGCCCTGTCCAGAACAAACTCCAGAGTGAATCTAGGGGTCATTGTGCTCTGCCGCAGTGACATTCCTTCCCATGTTTTATGCATCTTTGTGGTGATACAGATAGTCTTGTCTCTCTCATGAAAACTGTGCACTCCATAAGCATGAGCACCATGTCTTGTGTATTGCTATAGCCATGGCATCTGACATAGTGTTTGGTGCATGGCACAATGAGACGAAGGACTGGTAACTTCTAAAACACGGGGACAATACCAAAAGGAGACATGCTTGCAGTCTGAGCGCAGGTACCAGAGTGATGAGGGCACAGTTACCTCTGACAGTCACAGGAAAACAGGAAGAGTCCCAAAAACTGGGGCCAAGGGAAGAAGGATGAGTGACGGGCATCAGGAGAAAAAAATGAAATGCTTAAAAACAAACTGTCTAGTGCCTACTTTGGCAGAGGGCTGGCCCTGATGTGAAGGGTGGCTCAAAGGGAAATGACTGCCCGACATAGGAGTCAAGGATACCAATTATTTTCCTCTTAAGTAGGGCCAGACCAACTCAGCAGAAAACCAGAGGATGGGCACTGCTTTCCTGGAAGGAAGCTGATGGTGCTGATGCCATCGGCTGGGTTGACTAAGGAGACACGATCCAGGAGCCACCCGGCTGAAGGCTGGTACACCACAGACAGACATGCTTCTAAGACCTGCAGCAATTAGGAATTCAAGGTTAGCCCCAACTTTTCAGATGAAGCCTTCTAATTTTCCTTTTCCCTCCCCTGAGCTTCTTCCAGGAAACCTGCCTTGTCCTCTGCTGTGGTTGGAAAAGATCAAATGTGCCCTTTACCGAAAAGGCAGGGCTTTCCTATCCTCCCTGCCCCTTCATGTGTACCCCATGTGACGGCTCATACAGGGACACCCCTGGGGCCTCTGACACAGAGCTGTCTCAACTCTGTGTCTCTGATCCTTTGTCTCGATTGAGGGCACACCAGGTCAAGACAGAAGGCCAGACCTGCTGGTCCAAGACTGTTAATGATGATAGAATAAAGTCACCATAAAAAAAACATCATTTTGAACAGAATTTTTCTGAGATAAATTTTGAGCTCAGATGATTCAGAGATGCTTTTGTGCAATGCCTTCATAATTTCACTCATGCCAACTTCAACCAAAAACTTTATCAGAATAATAGGGCAAAAATCTGGGAACCACCTCCCCCCACACACACAAACATGTGGTCTATGCTCCAAAGTGCAACAAAAAGAAAAAGAAAAAAAAAGTTTTTGAAAGAGGAGAAAGCAATTTGATTCCACACTCATACCCAATCTTTTCTCCTAGAATTTCAATGAGACTTCTAAACTTGGCTAGACGTTCACCCACTGCACCCCAGGGACAGACAGAAGAACTTTCCAGTAGGTGTCTTCTGTATTTCCATTGCCTCTATTCTGCCCAGTTGTATCAGTCCTTATAACCTGTATATTATAGAACCATTCCCCTTTCACTTCTGTCCCTCTCATCAGCTTGTGGACTTCTGGAAGGCAGGAATGTATATCAATGATCTCAGTTTGTCACCACTGGGTCAACCTTCCCTTCCAAAGATGGTTTCCTGTGTGTCATTGCTGATCTGTAAGCTCACCATGGGCAGGGACATGACCTATTTCAGCACATAAGACAAGAAGAAGACAACGGGCATGTACTGGCTGCTTGTCCGCTTTGGCCAAAACATTGGCAGGTCACATATTTCCATGCCCAAAGTTTGTTCACAGAAACATACACTGTTGCCCTTTCTGAAATCTTCATTTTTCTTACAATGAGTTAAATATTGCACATGGAAGGATTTACTCTCTTGGTGTCAGCCCGTGAGAGGGCTAGGAAGGGGCAGGTGCTATGAGCACCTTAACAAGATTTTAAGCCTGAGGTATCGTGTGATGGTGGTGATGCTGGCCTAGGTCATTTCTCTCACTCATGGCAGTCATAGCTAAACTTGCACAGAACGCAATTAGTAGCCCCAGTGAGGCTAGGAGATGCAGAGTAGCCCTGGAAGTGGAGAAACCATGGGGTCACTACAGAACATTCCTGAAGGGGAATGTGCTGGGTTTGATAAATCACAGGGTTCGTGACCCAAGGAACAACTCACTTTCCTTGATGATCCCACAGTATTTTTAGCCATTGAGCTGGTTAGTTCCCTGTCTGGATATTATTCCTCTTTTGTTTGTTCAACTCTTGATCCTTCCTTCCTGCTGTGAAATGGTCTGTTTACTGTGTTTTGCTAAATCACTACCATATTTACTTGTGTTTTTATGGCCAAGATGCTCACAATCCCCCCTTTTTTTTTCCATCTGCAGGGAAAAACCATTACCTAAAAAAAAAAAAAAAAAGAGAGAGAGAGAGAGAGAAGCATGTCTCTTACATGAATGGAAATGTTTCACTTTATTTTCTACCCCATCCAAACACTTGCAGCTTATCAGGTATTGTGAAGCACGTTAATACATATTATCTCATTTAACTCCCCACGCTGATTGCTAGAGACTTGTTCTTATCCTCAGTTTTATTTAGGGGGGAATAAGCACAGAGAAACTTTCTCAAGGTTACCTGCTAACATATGTTAGAGGTAGAATTTGTACCTGGGTTAGTGAGACTCCTCTTAGCTATTAATTTTCCATAACTTTGAAGCCTGTATTTCCCATCACTCCCTCCAAGTCTGTGCATCAGTTTCAAAAGAATTCCTGGCCTAGGGAATTGCAAATCCAAGAAGACCACAAAAATCATAGATCTCCTTACCTTCCATCTTACAGATGTATGTAGATCATAAAGATCAACAGTATTTGAATAGCTTATACAAGATGTTAAAGCTACTTCATGTTATCTCAAATCAGTTAAGATTTTCTGATCCTCTTGTGGATCTCTTGTCCTTGTTACAACACTGACTTCTCATGTCCCTTATATTTTTACTATAACTTTTTGATGAGCAGCATTTCTTTTCCTTCATTCAAGAAGCTCTGTTTTGCCAAAGGAGAATGAGACCTCTCAGAAGGAGAAATCCAAATATATCAATTGACACATTATGCATGCAGAGATACATTAAACCTTCTGGATGCTTAAGACATACTGGTTATGAAAAATCATTATGTAAATGAAGATAATTCATACTTCCTTGCTTTACAAATTAGCCCATGGAATTGACTTGGCTGGTGAATGAGACTAAATACAAGCAAGGCCAATGATAAGCAAACATCAAATGAGGTGTATTTGTTTTGGATGACCTCCCCCGTCCTTTCTGGCCCTTCCAGATCTTCTGGCATTCATCATCTTCTCTGCTCACCTGTCTCCTGCTCAAAGTATCACACTGATTTGGCTCTCCAAACACATTGTTTACCACCTTCTCTTTCATCTCCATTACTCTCTCTTCTTCCCTCCCCCAGTTCTCATTCCCTAAGCTGGATGATTTCCAAGGGTTAGAGGGCCACTACCATCCTCTCACATGTTCTCCTGTTCCTTTTCCTATGTTCTAAGAGCACCTATGGCTTTCCAGTACGGCCTCCAACCCACTCCTGACAGAAGACTTCCAGCAGAATGGGGCATTGCTGTGATTTGGGGATCTTTCCAGGGTTTTTCTCTCATGACTAACACCTGGTCTACACTTAGCTGTTTGCATGTCATTTCTGCTCTTTTAGGAGGCTAATGGATTTATTAATTTAATTATTAATGTTTTAACAATTAATAAATTGTTAACAGATTTCATTACAAATTTATTAAAATAATACAAATTATTGTTAACAATTTATTAACATTATTAAGTTATTATTGTTTAGCTGCTAAGTCAAGTCCAACTCTTTGTGACCCCATGGACTGTAGCCTGCCAAGCTCCTCTATCCATGGGATTTCCCAGGCAAGAATATTAGAGGGGGTTGCTCTTTCCTTTTCCAGGGCATCTTCCCAACACAGAAACTGTACCCACATTTCCTGCTTGGCAGGCAGTTTCTTTACCACTTAGCAACCTGGGAAGCCCAAGGGTTCCTGCCAGTGCAGGAGACACCAGAGACTCAAGTTCAATCCCTGGGTTAGAAAGATCCCCAGAGGAGGAAATGGAAACCCACTTGAGTATTCTTGCCTGGAACTCCCAGGGACAGAGAGTCTGGAGGGCTATAGTCCTCGGGGTTGCAAAAGAGTCAAACACGACTTAGCAACTGAGCATGCATGTATGATAAATTATTGACACTCATACTTGTTATTGGAGTAGGAAATGGCAACCCACTCTTGCCTGGAAAATCCCAAGGATGGAGGAGCCTGGTAGGCTACAGTCCACAGGGTTGCGAAGAGTCAGACATGACTGAGCAACTTCGCTTTCACTTCATACTTGTTAATATTATTTAAATGCCATTTGAATAGTATTAATTTAATATTATTATTATGGATTTCATTAAATAAATATTGGTTAAATAAAATCAATAATGTAATCTCTGCCAATGTGTGAACTCCCTGACAGGTCACCCCACACAGTAATCAAGTTCAAAAGCACAGGTGAAGGTCCAGAAGACACTCTAGGAGTGAGGACATTTAAAAGCAGGTAGCAGGCCCAGTTTCTTACTTAATATTCTGTCAGGGAGATCAGTCACTGCCAGCATCTTCTGACTCCAAAGTTAAGATTATTTATCCAAGTCTTGCTAATTATCACATCATCCTCATTATGTCTATTATGGCTTGTTCCAAAATAGATGGTTTATAATTTCATGAGACAGTAGTGAATGGTTTATTTTTCCTTTCATTTATAGGGTTTATTTTTCAATTAAAAAATAATGCAAGTTTGTTCTAATAATGAAATATAAGAATACTCAAGGATACAAGGAAAAGATTAACGATCTCACTCTACCTCAGTTTTACTCCATCAACCCTCAAGTAATCAATGTTAATAGTTTGGTGTGAATTCTTCCACCCCTCCCTCTATGATCAATATATATATATATATATATTTGAAATAAATATATATGTTTACCCAAGGATATAAACTACAGATAAAATATTTTAGTTATGCTCTAAACATGGGGTCATATTATGCATATGGATCCCATGCATGCTTTTGTTCTTAATAAAATGTCATGGACATCCCTCTGGTCATTATAATCTATATTATGGAATACTATAATTTGGTCAATTTTCCTTCTATTCCATCTGTTTCCAGTTCTATTGTCACTACAAATAACAATATAGGAAATATCATTAACCATAGCTTTGCATCTCAGAGGCTATTGTTATCTATAGGATATGTTTCCTAAAATGAGATTGCCCAGGTCAAAGAATACATACATTATTTTTTGGAAAAGCCTGGTTAAGCCAATTCACACTCTCCTTAACAATATCTGAAAGTGTTTGTATTCCTAGAAGACTTGTAATATGATAAAAAAAACTGATAAAAATATTATGTGAATTATAAACATACAATAAGTCCATGTGGGCTTGTGTCTAATAGTGAGACATTAGAGACATTTAAATAGTGAGACAGTGAGACATTTAAAACAAAGGGTGTGTGGTGGAAGGAAGAGAGCCAGCTTTCAAGATGTATCCCAGCATTTTTACCTAGGTTAAAGCTCGGTGGAAATAACACCAATGACCTTTCCTGGTATGTGAAAGCAGAGGTGGACATTTTATAAAAGATGAATATAGCTTTACAGAGGAGGGTGGAAAGAGGAAAGATTATGTTTTTGCTAGGCAACCCTAAAGAAATCTGCTCTGATTGGATGTATGTCAAATGAGGATGAGATGGTTGGATGGCATCACCAACATAATGGACCTGAGTTTGTGCCAACTCCAGGAGACAGTGAAGGACGGGTAAGCCACGTGTGCTGCAGTCTATGGAATCGTAATGAGCTGGACATGACTTAACAACTGAACAACAATGAATAATTTAGCCCGAGATATTAAGCAACTTTACCAAAGTTTTACAGATAGAAAAAGGCAGTAATGGGATTTAAATGGGAGGCCATGTGGCTTAAAATCTCATACAAATTCAACCACACTAGCTGACTTCTCACCTGTTCCAGTATTGTAGTAATTATAGTAGCTGTGATGATCAGTTCTATGTGTCAACTTGACTGAGCCCAAAAGTGCCGAGATACTGATTTAAATATCATTCTAAGTGTATGTGTGGGGTGTATATGGGTGAGATAAACATTTGAAGAGGTGGACTGAGTAAAGTAGATTGCCCTCCCCAATGTGGATGGGCTGCTTCCAATCTATGGGGGACCTGAAGAGAATGAAAGACAGGGAAGGGGTTATTTGCTCTCTCCATGTTCAAGCTAGGACACTGATCTCTCCTGCGCTTGGTCTGGAACTTAAACAACCAGTTCACTTGGTTTTCAGGTCTTCAGACTCACATAAGAACTATTCGACCACTCTGCTGGGTCTCCAGATCATGGATCTTCTGAGTCTCCAGACTGTATGAGTCAATTCCTTATAGCAAATAGGCTAATATCTGTTCTATTGGTTCTGTTTCTCTGGAGAATCCTGACAGTAAAATAGACAACCTGTATTGGTTAATTCATAGTAAACAACAACCTGTATTGGTTAATTCATAGTAAACATGAATCACTATATTTAAAGCACTGGATGCTGGTAACTTTTTTCAAACTATCTCATTTATACCATACAAAACCCCTATGAAGTAGGTACTATTATCCCATTTTACAAACAAGGAAACTAAGATTCTGAGAACCTTTAAAAACTTGGACTGGCACAAATGATTGAATTAGTACCCTAGAAAGTAGAAGTATAGGGATATGAGGGCTCAAAACCCAAACTCTTCACTTCTGTGACTTTTTTCTCCTAAAAGCAGTTTAATATATCTCTCCCTCTTCATCATCACTGCTATTATCCTGGCCCTCTGTATTTCACACCGTGTTTTATCTCTTCTCTTTCTATTCCCACTACAAAGGTACATATCTCATCTTATGTATCTCTAGCTCAACCAGGCATTAAGACCTTTTAGACTTGTGTCGGTGCATTGGCAGGTAGGTTCTTTACCACTAGCACCACCTGCAAAGCCCCAGATAAATGCATAGACAGTTGTACATCCCCTGCCATCCTGGGGATAGATTATTCCCCAATACATACTTACAGCTTCACCCCCAGCAAGCCATGGACAGAGAGATGCAGGGATAAAAAATAAAAATAAAAAAGTAAATCACTACAGTGAAATCATTCACTTCAGTTGCTCAGTTGTGTTCGACTCTTTGCGACCCCATGGTGAGATCATTACAGGCAGCTCAATAATTCTGTGACTCTCTGAGTTCCTCTACTAAGTTCTCCGTGAGAGATTTTACAATTAACATAAAAAGGGTCCTCAAAGGAACCTAGGTTTGTTTGTTAGCTTGTTTGTATTGATGTTAAACATAATATGGAGTTGGAACTGGTTATAGACAAGGAAAGTATCTATTTCTTGATCCTGTAATCATACCCAATCCCATATCTTAGCGTTACATCTAAAGAAGATATTCCTTGTCATTAAAATTTAAACCATGATATATCACATAGTGTGTATACATACAATGGTATTATGTGATTTGAAAAGTTATTTATTTATTTTAGGGAGGGGAACAGCTTTTTAAATATCTCAATTTTCTACAAATTAACATGATGGTGAGAATCTCAAGGAAGTTTCAGATTTCAGAAGAAATTGGCCAATGTCTACTCAAACCCCAAATTTGTAACCACAAAAGTTGATTCCTTTGAAAAGGACATTTTTCCCCTTCCCACAGACATGTCAGCTGAGCAACCCTGCACATGGTGAGTCTCAAGAACCAATGGAAATAAAGGAAATAAACCATAGGCTTCTTTCCAACATGCCAGGAAAAAGACAGTGGCAAGAACTTTAGACAATGAAATTTGGTAGGGCAACAGCACATTTATAAATTGCAGTTCATTCTTAGAGAATCACTAGGTTCCACTCCTCTTAATATCTCCTCTTGTTGGTTTCTAAAGATGGCTATTCAAAAAAGATACATCTACAATTAATCTATGACAAAGGAGACAAGAATACACAATGGAGAAGACGGTCTCTTCAATAGGTGGTGCTGGGAAAACTGGACAGCTACATGTAAAAGACTGAAATTTGAATATTCTCTAACATCATATAAAAAGATAAACTAAAAATGTATTAAAGATCTAAATGTAAGACCAGATTCTATAAAACTCTTAGAGGAAAACATAGGCAGAACACTCTTTGACATAAATTACAGCAGTATATTTTTGGATTCACCTCCTAGAGTAATGAAAATAAAAACAAAGATAAACAAATGGAACCTAATTAAACTTAAAAGCTTTTGTACAACAAAGGAAACCATTAGCAAAACAAAACAAAACCCACAGAATAGGAAATATCTGCAAAAGATGCAACCAACAATGGACTAATCTCCAAAACATACAAACAGCTCAATAAAAAAAGAAAAAAAAGTTCAATTTTTTAAAAATGGGCAAAAGATCTAAGGAGATATTTCTCCAAAGAAGACATGCAGATGACCAGAAAGTACATGAAAGGATGCTTACCATCACTAGTTTTCAGAGAAATGCAAATCAAACTGCAATGAGGTATCAATCACATTATACCAATTACAACAGCTATCATTGAAATGTCTGCAAACAATAAATGCTAGAGAGGGTGTAGAGAAAAGGGAATCCTCCTACACTGTTGTTGAGAATATATATTGGTAGAGCCACTAAGGAGAACAGTAAGGAGGTTCCTTAAAACACTAAAAATAGAGCTACCATACAATACAGCAATCTCTTCCTGGGCATATATATGAGGAAAACTGTAAAGAAAAATGAATCCCAATGTTCATCACAGCACCATTTACAATAGCCAAGACACAGAAGCAACCTAAGTGTCCATCAACAAAGGAGTGGATAAAGAAGATGTGGTACATATATACAATGGAATATTACTCAGTAATAAAAAAAGAATGAAAAATGTCATTTGTAGCAACATGGATGGACTTAGAGATAATCATATTAAGTGAAGTAAGTCAGACTAAGACAGGTATCATACGGCATCATTTATATGTGAAATCTTAAAATGTTGCAAATAAACTTATTTACAAAACAGAAAAAGAATTAGAATTAGAATTAGAAAACAAATTTATGGTTACCAAAGGAGAAAAATGGTAGGAGAAGGGATAGATTAGGAGGTTGGGATTAACATATATATACTGCTATATATAAAATAATCAACATGGATTTACTGTATAGCAGAGAGAACTCTACTAAATACTCTGTAATAAGCTATATAAAAAAAGTCTGAAAAATAATAGATATGTACATATGTATAACTGAATCACTCTTCTTGTACACCAGAAACTAATGCATTGTAAATCAGTTATACACTAGTATAAAAATTAAAATTACAAAAATACATCTAGACATTATTTATTTTGTGTGAAAAAAAAATTATCTGCTGCTGCTGCCACTGCTAAGTCGCTTCAGTCGTGTCGACTCTGTGCGACCCCATAGACGGCAGCCCACCAGGCTCCCCCGTCCCTGGGATTCTCCAGGCAAGAACACGAGTGGGTTACTGTTTCCTTCTCTGGTGCATGAAAGTTAAAAGTGAAAGTGAAGTCACTCGGTCGTGTCCAACTCTTAGCGACCCCATGGACTGCAGCCCACCAGGCTCCTCCGTCCATGGGATTTTCCAGGCAAGAGTACTGGAGTGGGGTGCCATTGCCTTCTCTGATAATTTAGTCTACCCAAGATAAAAATGGTGTGCCTTATCGATAAACAAGACACTAAAGTTTTATTTCTAACCAAATTTTTTTCTCTTTCAGTAAAGAAAAAAAAAAAAAACAATACAGAATCTGACTTAGTTTGCATTCAATGCAACTATCCTCTCTTCAATTACGTAAGGCACTTTATCTTTTATCTACCTAATTAAATCAGATAGACAAAATGAGAGGATGGGGGCAGTGCTGGCTTCAGGTTCACGACTCCCCCTGATGGGCCAATTGAGGAACACCTCAGGATGGTCATCAGTGACGCTCTATCTATGTCAGCAGAGTCTTTGGTCTGAGGGTTGTAGGTGGAGCTTAGCTATGCCTGGGAAGCCCAAGTGCTGGTGTGCTGCACAACCCTGTGTAAAACAGTTGGTAAATGCGTTCTTTGTTTTAGAAGTCTGTTATATATTCTATTATGATATATATGTATTATATATAATATATATAGTAGATATATATATATATATTGTATATATATGGATACATATTTTAGATAGATATATATCCAAAATCTGGACTTCCCTGGTGGCTTAGTGGTAAAGAATCTGCCTGCCAGTGCAGGAGACACAGGTTTGATTCCTAAGATCCCCTGGAGGAGGGCACAGCAACCCACTCCAGTATTCTTGCCTGGGAAATCACATGGACAGAGGAGCCTGGTGGGTTACAGTCCACAGGGTCACAAAAGAACCGGACATGACTTAGCAACTAAACAAAAACAACAATCCAACATCCAGTGGGAAATCTTAAGAAGAAATACGACTTGGGGAACAATGGGGAACTAGGAAAAATCCCCTCCACCTAGTCTCTGTGGCCTCAACTCACTCTCATTAGCGCAGGCTGAACCAGAAGCTCTTTCTTCTCTGTCTGTCCCTTCTAATAACGGTGACCCTGTGTCCTTTGGCTGCCCCTTTTCTGAAGACTGCCCTCAATATTCTATCCTCAGCCATATGCCCTTCTACTTCTAGTCTTCTGCCTCCCTGAATGACCTCTTTGAAAACACAGCAAGTGGCACACATTAAAGCAAATATAAAGTGATCATTCCTGTACATAAAACTAGAGGCTCTTTATCACCTGAAAATAAAATTCAAGTCCCTGAGACTGACTGAGAACTGATTTAAAATCATAGATGAGAGAAATTTATATTCTTATAACAAAAAAAGAAAAAAAGCTCAAAATCAAAGATCAAATGATCATCCCAAGAAATCAGAGGTGAAAACTAAATATGAAACAGAGAAAGTAGGAAAATAAATGAGGGTAGAAATTAATGGGAATGAACACATACAGTGAAGACAATAAATGGCCCAAAGGTTAGCTCTTTGGAAAGACTATTTGAATTGATAAACCTCTGGTGAGACTAATCAAGAGAAAAGAGAGAAAAAAGGCACAAATAATTGCTAACGGAGATGAAAGCAGACCACTGTTACTTGTTCAGACATTCAAAATATAATGAGGACATTATAGGATTAACAGAAAAATATAAGATGTGGTTAAATACGAATTTTAGAAAAGTAACAGATAATTTTTTAGTATACATATGTCCCAAATATTGTTTAATCTGACAAATATCATAACAGATTTATACCTGTTAGAGAAACTGAAACCATAATTAAAAATTTTCCATACCAAACCAAAGACTTCAGGTACACATGGAATTACATCAAATCTTCAAGAAAAAAATCTGACCAATCTTACATAAAACTCTTGCAGAGAATAGAAAAGTAAGTAAACACTTTCCAATTCATTTCATGCAACTGATATGAACTTTATAACAAACAGACATAACATTATAATAAAAAAAAGTTGAGTCATTTCACTTATTTAAATAATATAAATGACATAGTGATAAAGACTATACAACACAAGAAAGCTGAGTTAATTTTAGGAAGGCAAATTTAGCTTAACATTTTGAAAATCAATGTTATATTCCAAATTAATAGAATAAAGGAAAAAAATTATATGATCATATCATATACAGAAAAAAGCCTGTGATAAAACTTGTGCTTACAGAAGTATATTTTACCCATAACTTGCTCGGACAATGGTGTGAAGAGTTGACACTAAGTGTGTTTCAAGTGATCAGAAGTACAGGGTTGCCCAAATGTTCACTGTGGTTTTTCAGAACATCACATGGATGTTTTGGGCTAACCCAATGCACGTAATAATTGAATTAGCAATTTCAGACTTGTTCCAGGAGAAAATAATTTCAAGTACATAAAAATGCAATATCTCCAAGAGGAGATATCCCACGTCCAAGGTCAGGAGCAGGCAGCAGCCATGAGGAGCTACCCTACATCCAAGGTCAGGAGCGGCAGCTGCACATTGCTGGAGCAGCCGTGAGGAGATACCCCACGTCCAGGGTAGGAGGAATCCAGTAAGACAGCAGGCTCTGAGAGAGAGCATCAGAAGGCAGACAAACTGAAACCATGATCACAGACAACTAGCCAATCTGCTCACACGGACCACGGCCTTGTCTAATTCCATGAAACTAAGCCATGCCGTGTGGGGCCACCCAAGACGGACAGGTCACGGGGGAGAGGTCCGACAGAATGTGGTCCACTGGAGAAGGGCACGGCAAACCACTTCAGGATTCCTGCCTTGAGAACCCCATGAACAGTATGAAAAGGCAAAAAGATAGGACACTGAAAGATGGACTCCCCAGGTCAGTAGGTGCCCAGTATGCTACTGGAGATCAGTGGAGAAATAACTCCAGAAAGAATGAAAGTGAAAGTGAAGTCACTCAGTCGTGTCGGACTCTTTGCAACCCCATGGACTGTAGCCCACCAGGCTTCTCCATCCATGGAATTTTCCAGGCATGAGTACTGGAGTGGGTTTCCATTTCCTTCTCCAGGGGATCTTCCCAACCCAGGGATTGAACTCGGGTCTCCCACATTGCAGGCAGACGCTTTACCATCTGAGCCACCAGGGAAGCCAAAGCAAAAATGACACCCAGTTGTGGATGTGACTGGTGATAAAAGCAAGGTCTGATGCCATAAGAGCAATCATGCATAGGATCTTGGAATGTTAGGGAATCAAGGTAAATTGGAAGTGGTCAAACAGGAGATGGCAAGAGTGAACATCTACATTCTAGGAATCAGCAAACTAAGATGGACTGGAATGGGTGAATTTAACTCAGATGACCATTATATCTACTACTGTGGGCAGTAATTCCTTAGAAGAAATGGAGTAGCCATCACAGCCAAAAAAGAGTCCAAAATGCAGTACTTGGATACAGTCTCAAAAATGACAGAATGATCTCTGTTCGTTTCCAAGGCAAACCATTCAATATCATGGTAATCCATGTCTATGCCCCGACCAGTAACACTGAAGAAGCTAAAGTTGAATGATTCTATGAAGACCTACAAGACCTTCCAGAACTAACACCCCAAAAAGATGTCCTTTTCATTATAGGGGACTGGAATACAAAAGTAGGAAGTCAAGAAACACCTGGAGTAACAGGCAAATTTGGCCTTGGAGTACAGAATGAAGCAGGGCAAAGGCTAATAAAGTTTTGCCAAGAGAATGCACTGGTCATAGTAAACACCCTCTTCCAAAAACACAAGAGAAGACTCTACACATGGACATCACCAGATGGTCAATACTGAAATCAGATTGATTATATTCTTTGCAGTCAAAGATGGAGAAGCCCTATACAGTCAGCAAAAACAAGACCGGGAGCTGACTGTGACTCAGATCATGAACTCCTTATTGCCAAATTCAGACTTAAATAGAATAAAGTGGGGAAAACCACTAGACCATCCAGGTATGACCCTTATGATTATACGTGGAAGTGAGAAATAGATTTAAGGGACTGGATCTGATAGACAGAGTGCCTGATGAACCATGGATGGAAGTTCATGACATTGTATAGGAGACAGGGATGAAGACCATCCCCAAGAAAAGAAATGCAAACAAGCAAAATGGCTGTCTGAGGAGGCCTTACAAATAGCTGTGAAATGAAAAGAAGGAAAAAGCAAAGTAGAAAAGAAACGATATACCCATTTGAATGCAGAGTTCCAAAGAATAACAAGGAGAAATAAAAAAGCCTTCCTCAGTGATCAGTGCAAAGAAATAGAGGAAAATAATAGAATGTTAAAGACTAGAGATCTCTTCAAGAAAATCAGAGATACCAAGGGAATATTTTATGCAAAGATGGGCACAATAAAGGACAGAAATGGTATGGACCAAACAGAAGCTGAAGATACTAAGAATAGGTGGCAAGAATACACAGAACTATATAAAAAAGATCTTCACCACCCAGATAATCACGATGGTGTGATCACTCACCTAGAGCCAGACATCCTGGAATGTGAAGTCAAGTGGGCCTTAGGAAGCATCACTATGAACATAGCCAGGGGAGGTGATAGATTTCCCGGTAAGCTATTTCAAACACTGAAAGATGATGCTGTGAAAGTGCTGCACTCAATATGTCAGCAAATTTGGAAAACTCAGCAGTGGCCACAGGACTGGAAAAGGTCAGCTTTCATTCCAATCCCAAAGAAAGGCAGTGCCAAAGAATGCTGAAACTAACATGCTATTGCACTCATCTCACACGCTAGTAAAGCAATGCTCAAAATTCTCCAAGCCAGGCTTCAGCAGTATGTGAACCGTGAACTTCCAGATGTTCAAGCTGGTTTTAGAAATGGCAGAGGAACCAGAGATCAAATTGCCAGTATCCGATGGATCATCGAAAAAGGAAGAGAGTTCCAGAAAATCATCTATTTCTGCTTTATTGACTATGCCAAAGCCTTTGACTGTGTCAATCGTAATAAACTGTGGAAAACTCTGAAAGAGATGGGAATACCAGACCACCTGACCTGCCTCTTGAGAAATCTGTATGCAGGTCAGGAAACAACAGTTAGAACTAGACAGGGAACAACAGACTGGTTCTAAATAGGAAAAGGAGTATGTCAAGGCTGTAAATTGTCACCCTGCTTATTTAACTTATATACAGAGTACATCATGAGAAATGCTGGGCTGGATGAAGCACAAGTGGGAATCCAGATTGCTGGGAGAAATATCAATAACTTCAGATATGCAGATGATACAACCCTTATGGCAGAAAGTGAAGAGGAACTAAAGAGCCTCTTGATGAAAGTGAAAGAGGAGAGTGAAAAAGTTGGCTTTAAGCTCATCATTTGAAAACTAAGATCATGGCATCTGGTCCCATCACTTCATGGCAAATAAATGGGGCAACAGTGGAAACGGTGACTGACTTGTTTGTGGCTCCAAAATCATTGCAGATGTGACTGCAGCCATGAAATTAAAAGATGCTTGCTCCTTGGAAGGAAAGTTAGACCAACCTAGACAGTGTATTAAAAAGCAGAGACATTACTTTGCCAGCAAAGGTCCCTCTAGTCAAGGCTACAGTTTTCCAGCAGTCATGTATGGATGTGAAAGTTGGACTGTAAAGAAAGCTGAGTGCTGAAGAATTGATGCTTTTGAACTGTGGTGCTGGAGAAGGCTCTTGAGAGTCTTTTGGACTGCAAGAAGATCAAATCAGTCCATCCTAAAGGAGATAAGTCCTGGGTGTTCATTGGAAGGACTGATGTTGAAACTGAAACTCCAATACTTAGACCACCTCATGTGAAGGGCTGACTCATCTGAAAAGACCCCGATGCTGGGAAAGATTGAAGGCAGGAGGAGAAGGGGATGACAGAGGATGAGATGGTTGGATTCCATCCCCAACTCAATGGACATGAGTTTGGGTAAGCTCCATGAGTTGGTGATGGACAGGGAGGGCTGGCCTGCTGCAGTCCATGGGGTTGCAAAGAATCCAACATGACTGAACGACTGAACTGAACTGAACTGAAAAATGCAAAGTTGGAAATATTTCCATGGTAAATTCTAGCATATTTGACATAGGGGATCATTTTTAAATACCCTCTTCCTTGACATAAGAAAATTATTTGGAGTAACAAAACACAGAATGAAAAAATAATAATGGTCAAAAATGGAAGTAGAATGAATTTTTCATTTTATAGAACCTTTTATATTGTTTTGTGATGGTCTCAGCTTATCTATAACCAGTATTGTAGTTGGATCCGCTCTTGTGGTTCTTATTAAGACTGCAAGATGTCCTCAGCAAAAACAATCAGAAAACTAGAGAAAAAGAGGTTTATTACTCATAGGTCCTGGAAAGTACATGGCACCCCTGGGACCACACAGTGAGGTTGCTGCAGGGTGGGGGGGGGAGGGGGGAGAGAGAAAGAAAAGAGCAAATCTGGCTTTCGATTTTGCTTTTGTTGTTGGCTTCAGAGGCTTTCCTAGTGGATAAGACCGTAAAGAATCTACCTGCAGTGCAAGAGACACTGGTTTAATCCTTGGGTCAAGAAGATACTCTGGAGAAGGGAATGGCAACCCACTGCAGTATTCTGGCCTGGAGAATCCTATGGACAGAGGAGCCTGGTACGCTCCAGTCCATGGAGTCACAAAGACTAAGATGTGACTGAGCAGCTAACTCCTGGGTTCAATTCTTTACTGGTGAATTTAAAGCATAGGAAGAGAAAGAACATGTAGTCAAAATGGTCAGTTATTGAAATTAACTCTAAAACAAAGGAACCTTAGTGTGGGGAGGTGACTGGGCTCTTTATCCAACTGTATGGCTGGCTTGTGTTTATTCTAGATAGCCGACTTTGAAGTGGATGCCTCAGCAATCAAAGCTTAAGGCAGGCACTTGGATTATAAGATGAAAAGCCAGCCATCGGGTCTTAAAACACATACATAATTTCTTCAACTTTTTAAATGGAAACAATAAAAAAAACTTAAGGAAACAATATAAGGGAAAAAGTTAATGGATTAGTCATTTTAATTGCATTGCTTATTTTTAAAGGGAAAAAATGTATACCTACATATTGATCTATTGTAGTAATGACTAAAAGTTCCAATGAATTACAGTTCCTGTTTTTCTAGCTTTAACATTCTACAGATTTGTCCATGATTTTGTCAAAATCACTTTTTTCACATATTTATGTTCAAGACAATATAGAGTTTTTTTGGTCAATCTGTGTTCAATGATAGTTGATGGAAGAACACTTTTAATGTCATAAAATTTCTTTCCCATGAAACAAGAGACATAAAAACAGCTATGAAAATTTAATCTAGAACAGGGCAAAGTTTCATAAAAATACCATTTCAAAATAAATTTCAGAAAATGTGTACTGTCCATGTCTTTATTTCTTTGGTATCAATTTGAATTATTCCAATTTTTTTACAGTCAAAAATGTTCCACTAAAATACTTTCATCAGGAATCCATCTTACATTTCTATGACATTTAGTAAAAATTTCTACGTTTTTCTTCTGCTTTAGAATTAATGTCTAGAACTTGGTGGAAATGATTAGGATATTTGAACATTGCCTTGTTATTTTTCCAACAATGTAAGAAGAGCATCTTTTGTTATTTCTCTGGGTATTTTTCATTTAATTTGATTGATTTTTCTAGGTAAATGTCCAAATTCCTTACATCTGGCATAGAGATAGCCTTTCTCACCATTTCTGTGCACCAATCTTCAGGGGGAAAGCTTGGAGCTTGCTGTTGTCTGTACATCACTAAATTGATTCTGGCTGTGCACAAATATTTTTATGGCTGGTTTCTTCACACCAGAAAATATATAATCAGGAACAAAAATCACGTACTGCTATCTTTGTTTATTTCAAATGCACCATTTAAATGCAGAAATATATAGCACCCTGGGAGTTGGAAATACAAACTGCTAAAGGAAGAAGCTCCAAGGATTATAAACCATTAGGAATTTCTTCTGGAAATGAACTTGGTGGCTGAGTCCACATGTGTCAGAGGCCAACTGCAGAGCTGGGCGTTTTCTGAATTAACTTTCGTATATAACCCAATGTTTATTAAAAAGGAGATGGGAATGTGCTCATCTGAAACATAAATATATGTTATTGAAAACTCAGTGGTGATCATGGCAAATGCTTGTAAAGTAGACCACAAAAATACTCTTTTTTTCCCTGACTGTGCTTAAGAACTGCTAGGCATGGTGGTAATTTAAATGCAGACAAAGCTGAGTCAGTGTGGTTATGCTTTTAAATTCTTTACAGGTAATGCACCCCCGATTGTCTGTAGCCCAAATGGAGGGTGTATCCCAATTTTTGATCAAATACAGATGGATCATCATGTCATTCTCCACTTACTGAAATGGAAAATAAGCAAACCCTCAACCAACTTAGAAAGTCAAGCCAGGAGGCTGCTCATTTCTCTTATGGATGCCTTCATGCTTAAATCTGTACCATTTTTATCACAATTTGTGGATAGCTTTGTCAGTAGGTATTCTATGATCTCTTTTAAAATTTGCATCAGAAACAACAGCCCTGGTTTCAATAGCTTTCTGGGAAAAGAAACCTATCCAGAAATTCCTGACCTATCTACTCCATTGCTATGAGACTCAAGGCTTCTCCCTAACCTTGGATGTGCCCATCTTCCTTAAACAGGGCTCTGGTCCCACACCTTTCTTGGTGAGATACCCCCAAAAAACAAACCAAATATTAACAGAGACAAAATATGCCTTTTCCTCAGATACAGAAGCCACACTGCAGGTGGAGAAATAGGAATGTCCTGATGCCATGTAACCCCTACATCCGTCCCAAAGCTGGCACACCTTCTAGAAAAAATCGAGGCAACCATTTAACTGGTGGGAATGGAAGAATGACCCAGACCAGCTGGGTTGGGGGGATAGGAATTCTGGAAAGCACAATGACGTAGAAGCTGGTATAACAGCAATTACATGCAATGTCTCCTTTCTAGGTGGAGAAAAACCAGTGTTCTTCCAAACAGAATTCCTTTGAAAATGCCCTCTCTATTGAAGAAGGTAAAGTTCTAAAATTTCTAATTTCACTTCCAAGTTTCTTCTATTTTTCCCTACCCTCTCCAGCCACCCAGAGCTCAGCTAATCCTACCGAAAATAAAATATTTCTGCAGTTGTTCCCAGCCTTATTCTCTTGGCCATTATGTTTTCACGGCAGCTCCTCAACTATGATTATATTGATCCATGTAACAGTAAAAGATAGCCCAGAATGAGTCCAAGACCTTGGGATGTTCACCTCATAGCTCATTTTGACAGATTTATTTAAGAAGTTGTGTGTGTGTGTGTGTGTGTGTGTGTGTGTGTGTGTGTGTGTGTGTGTTTTAGCTCAGTTTTGTTTCCTTTCCCAACTAAGTATATCTTCAGCGTCAAGGCCAAATTTATAGACTATGTAGTGGATTCCATGGAATTAGTTTCCATGTACGTTCCAAGTCTCCAAGGCACAGGGTGTATCAGACCCTCCCTCTGCGAACTGGACAAACTCCTGGCTTCTAACGCTGCACCGAATGCCAAAACGCAGTGTGGCTTGACTGCCATCTGCTGGCGTCGTGCTGACATTACAGCATTGACCACCGTGCACCAATCAGGTGACACTTGTTGGAAATCAAAAGCTTTCTCCGAGCAAATGAAAAACAAGTTTCGTCAATCTAGCTTCAACACATACACAAATCTTTACACTGAAAAACTGAAGACTTATAGTAAAAATTTTTAATGGAAGGCTTCCAAGTGAGAATCATACTCTGAGGAAATGGGATTGCAGACTACTAATCTCACCCAGGGGGACTTCATCACCATAAACCTAAAGGCCAAACCTCATCACCTCAGACAGTGTGCTTCTACCTTGTGAAGCCTGTTATGGGCTGATATCAAGTCCTATAAAAGGTGGAATCTTCCCTAAGATACTGACAATTAAATTCTTCCCCTTTAAAGAAAAAACAAAAAAAATGTTTCTTACAATCCAAATCACTGAAATGTAAACACTGACATTGAGGGAGGGGACAGGGGAATTCTTTTCTCATTACAAAAGCCATTCTCCAAGGTTTAGGAGTAAGAATCATGCTTAAGAAATGTTGACACAAGCTCACCCTTGAAGCAAGAGCCAGGCACTTCAGCTCGATTCTATTTTTTTTTTTTTTCTTTCGACTCTTATCTTTAGGATTCATGGAACTGCACAGTTCATGCCATGAAAGCCAAATCGCTATGGCTGATTTCACTGGGTGTTGCCATTTCTTTGTGTGGCAAAGAATGGGACCTTATGTGATTGGGAATAGCATTCACAACTGCTGGGAGGACTTTTCCCGAGAGAACACCCCTGATAGTAGAATACAATTGAACTTCTTGAAAGGACCCCATTCACTGCAGAAGCAACACATTCACTACCAAAGGCAACGGCTGCCATTAATCAACATAAATTTCTCCTTTAAAGGCCATGGGAACCAAGATAAATTTCACATTTTACAAAACTGAAGGATTCAATAAGTACTAGATTTTTACACTATATGAATATGATTTATCCTGTCCCCAAAGCCCCAGCTTCCTCTTCTTATTAAACGGCCACACATCCGCTCAGTCACTCACCCCCCAGATGCACGGAGCTATCCTACACTTCCTATGCCCTCACTCATCACATCCAATCCATCTCCACATCTTAGCAGCTGGATTCTCAAAAGCCAGATCTGTTCATATCTCTCCATATCCACATGGACCATCTTAATCCGACTAACTATTATATTCCTTGGGAAGTAGGGCCATCACATGCTAAATGGTCACTGTGTCCATTCTTGCCCTTCTATCCTCAACCCTCTCAGCGGTGCAGTTGGAGTGATCTCTTTAAAATACAAACCTGTAGCGGTGACAGAGAATAGAACCCAAAGGGTGTACCATGGCTTACATACTTTCTACCATCTGGCCTCTAGCTCTTCTTTCTTCTCTTACCTTTCTCTCTTTCCCTCACTCTTTACACTCTATCCACTCTGGCCTTCTCTTCCAACTCTCCAAATCTAGCTTCCACTTAGGAGTGTGGGTTGGCTTCTTCCTCTGCAGGATGTCAGACTGTCACGCCATCAGCAACTTCTTTTTATTCAGCTCTCGTTGAGGACATCACCACCTCATTTCAACGCTCCTTCCCTGATCACCCTACTGAAATCAGTCCTTCATTTTGTTTTCTTTGCCTCATATCACTTATCATTATGGACAATTATTGTTGTTCAGTCAATAAGTTGTTTCTGATGCTGACGGAACTGGACTGCAGCATGCAAGGCTTCCCTGTCCTTGACTGTCTCCTGGAGTTTGCTCAAACTCATGTCCACTGAGTTACTGATGCCATCCAACCATCTTCTCCTCTGTCATCCCCTTCCCTTCTCGCCTTCAATCTTTTGCAGCATCAGCGTCTTTTCCAATAAGTCGGCTCTTTGCATCAGGTGGCCAAAATACTGGAGCTTCAGCTTCAGCCTCAGTCCTTCCAATGAATATTCAGAGTTGATTTCTTTGAAGATTTACTGGTTTGATCTCTTTGCAGTCCAAGGGACTCTCAGGAGTCCTCCAGCACCACAATTTGAAAGCATCAATTCTTCAGTGCTCAGCCTTCTTTACGTCCAATTCTCACATTCATATACGACTACTGGAAAAATTATAACTTTGACTTTATGGACCTTCGTCAGCAAAGTGATGCCTCTGCCTTTCAATACACTGTTTAGGTTTGTCATAGTTTGTTTTTTTTTTTTTTTTCCCCAAGGAGCAAGCGTCTTTTAATTCCATGGCTGCAGTCACCATCTGCAGTGATTCTGGAGCCCCCCCCCCAAATAAAGTCTGTCACTGTTTCCACAGTTTCCCCATCTATTTTTCATGACATGATGGGACTGGATGCCATGATCTTGGTTTTCTGAATGTTGACTTTTAAGCCAGTTTTTCCACTCTCCTGTTTCACCTTGATCAAGAGGCTCTTTAGTTCCTCTTTGCTTTCTGCCATAAGGGTGGTGTCATCTGCATATCTGAAGCTATTGATATTTCTCCTGGCAATCTTGATTCCAGTGTGTGCTTCATCCATCCTGGCATTTCTCATAATGTACTCTGAATATAAACTACTATTACAAGGTAAATTCATGAGACCCACCTTGCTGTCCTGTTTGACATAGTATCCTCAGTACCTAGACCAGATCTGTGTGCAGTAAGAATTTAGTAAATATTTGGCAAGTGAATGAATGTGTATACATTGTATATGTAATTATCTTTGCTCATAATCAGAATTTCCTCTTATATAGAAGAATAACTGGCACTTTTTAGGCTGCAGCTCAAGTCGGATACAGAAGAAAAGAAGTTCTGATATCAACAACCCTGGGTTGGTATCATAGGTCCAGAGTACCCAGTATCAGACCCTAAGAAAGAATTCCCGTGCAAGTGGTCATTTAAGGATGGCATCCCAGGGAAGACTTGTAAGAGATCAAAAGATATAAAACAGGGAAGCTCTGGAAGCCAAGCATAGGGGTGAAACTCAGGCAAAAGAAAAAAACAAAGAGGAGCTCTGGGGTGAAGTTAAGCTTCAGAATCATCCCCAACCCGAGGCAAGGGAGCTGGGCTTTCATCATTCCTCCTGAGTAGCCACTGATGCAGGACTGCTGAAGGGGATGCAAACTTCAGGGCCCTCCTGGGTCTCCAGCTCACAGGCAAGGCAACTTTAGTAGCACCCAGCACCCACTCATAGCAGCCTGACCTGGGGGAGCTGAGTACCATTCATAAGCACGAAGTTAAATGAGCTCCAATATGAGTAACATTATCAACAGAAAAATTTTTGGAATTGATTGAGATAAAGCATATAATGGGCTTCCCTGGTGGCTCGGACAATAAAGAATCTGCCTGCAATGCAGGAGACCCGGGTTGATCCCTGGGTGGGGAAGATCTGGAGAATCCCATGGACAGAGGAGCCTGGCAAGCTACAGTCCCTGGGGTTGTAAAGAGTCAGGCACAGCTGAATGACTAACACTCACACAGACAATCACATATAATGCATTTAACCTAAAACCAAAAATAAAGAGAGAACTTGGAGGACAGCTATCATTCAAGATGGGTTTTAGGCAATTTGGAGATTAGAAAGGATGTCTCTATATACGAATAAAAGCTTGGTATATCATCCAGCCCTATGCATAAAAAATTAAAATAAAAGTGAAGAATACTGGATAGTAGATTTAACAGAAAAAAAAAAAAAGAAGAATCAGTGCAGTTATAGGAAGACACAATGTTTACTTCTCACTTAACACTATCCCTTTAAAATTCCTGTTGAGGTCCTTTAGGATCTTGGAATATTCACAGAAAGAAAGCACAAACGTTTAGACGTTTAGGAGGTAAATGATTCACCAATTTTCAGCTCCCTGAGAATAAAACAAATGGGTACTAACACCGTGAAAAGAAATGGGCTCGATCGTCTAAAATATTTTTTAATTGGAGTATAGCTGCTTTACAATGTTGTATAATGAAGTGAACTGGCTATATAAGCACATATATCCGCTCCCTCCCGACTCTCCCTGCCAACCCCCATTCCACCCCTCTAGGTCATCAAAGAGCACCGAGCTGAGCTCCCTGTGCTGTACAGCACCTTACCACTAGCTAGTTATTTTACATACAGCAGTGCACAAACATCAATCCTAATCTCCCAATTCACTGCCCCCTAACATGTCCACACATCCATTTCCTGTATCTGCATCTCTGCTCCTGCCCAGCTAATAGGTGCGTCTGTACCATTCTTCTAGATTCCACATGTACGTGTTAATGTTTGGTATTTGTTGCTTATGTTTGCACTGAGAGAAATTACAAAGGGTCATTGGCCATATTTTGGATTCATCAGCATGTATTGTCAAAAAATTGCAGAGAAAACAGCCTGGAGCATCTTCAACCCCAGATGTAGCCAGAGCCTGTCCCCTGGATAATATGAGGGGAGTCTACAATCTGTCAGCTTCATAGGAAAGTAAATGAGCTTTATTTGCCATTTTTGTATTGATGATGGTGACATCTGTTTAACAAGCTTGGGTTAATCTTTTAATAAATGTTAAAGTTTGGACCTGGGTCTAATCAGAAGAAACTACCAAAGCCCCAAACTGGTAGAATGGAGAGCACATGGACACACCGGGGATCTGTTTCTCCCACCACAGAGCCTCGGACCTGTAGAGAGAATGCTGATGAGATGCAAATGTGCCCACATCACTCTCTGCTTCAGACAGTTGTGAATATCAAGTAATGTGTGTGAGGCATTTAACAGTGTCGGGCACACAGTCAGAGTCTAATATGTTATTATTTTATCATTCCTATTTTTATAGCTGTTAAAAAATGAGGATTACAGAGACTTTAAAAAAAATTCCCAAAGGTTAGAAATTTAATAAATTGCAAAGCTAGAATTCAAATCCCTAGAACTTTTTGATATAAAGACTCATGTTCTATTCATCTTTCTAATAAAGTTGTTTAAAATGTGGGGTATTAGTCACGGTTCTCCAGAGAAACAGGATGTACATATCCAGATAGATAACTGGGTAGATATACAGATAAACAGATGGATGTACACACGTAAGGGCTTCCCAGGAGCAGTGGTAAAAACCATCTGCCAATATAGGAGAGCTGAGACGCGGGTTCAGTCCTAATTGGGAAGCTCCCCTGGAGGAGGGCATGGCAACCCACTCCAGTATTCCTGCCTGGAGAATCCCCCATGGACAGAGGAGCCCGGTGGGCTATAGTCCATGGGGTTGCAAAGAGTTGGACACAACTGAAGTGACTTGACACACACACACACACGTACACACATAAATGTATATATGTATATATATCAAAAAGGGCTTCCCTGGTAGCTCAGCTAGTAAAGAATCTGCCTGCAGTGCTGGAGACCTGGGTCTGAAAGATCCCTTGGGGGAAGGCATGGCAAGTCACTCCAGTATTCTTGCCTAGAGAATTCCATGGACAGAGGAGTCTGGTGGGCTGCAGTCCACAGAATCACACAGCACTGGCTATGACTGAAGTGACTTGGCATGCACACACATACATGCTTATAGAAAAAGAAGGAGAGACAAAGAGAGATAGGGAGACTTATTTAAAGGAACTGGCTTACAAAATGCAGGGGCTAAGTCCAAAAGCTGTGGAACAGGTTGACAGGCTGAAAATCCTGACAAGAGCTGACATTGCAGCCTTGAGTCCAAAGGCAGCCTGGAGGCAGAATTCCTTCCTCCACAGGAACCCAATGTTTGCTCCTATGGCCTTCAACTGATTGGATGAAGCCCACCTACATTTCCAGTACCATTTGCTTTCCTTAAATTTGACAGATTTAAATGTGAATCACATCTTTAAAAAAAAAAAAAAAAAAAAAAACACCTTTAGAGCAATCTTCCTTGATATTTGGAAAACAGCCTAGTCGAGTTGACATATAAAAATTCACCACTCCATGAGACATCAGATGCAAATATGATGGGTGAAAATAAAAAGAATGCTATTATTAAACAGCATGCCTAATGAATGTCAACATGCTATGCTTTACTTTTCTGTTCCCTTTATGTTTTTTTCCCACATTTGATGAATGGGCTGAGGGAGATGCTTAGAAGGTTTCACTCAGCCTATTAAAAAAGGAAAACTTTAGAAAAACTGAGAAAGAAGAGGCGCCACTGCAGTTTTTACAGACAACACTACTTCTACCAGCCCATAGTATTTGTGCAGTGGTAAAGAATCTGTCTGCCAATGCAGGGGACACAAGAGACACAAGTTCGATCCCTGCGTCGGGGAAGTAGGAAATGGCAACCCAGTCCAGGATTCCTGCTGGAAAATTCCACGGACAAAGGCACCTGGCAGGCTACAGTCCATAGGGTTGCAAAGAGTTGGGTAAGACTGATCTTACACACATGGCACTTGTGAGGTATCACAAGATGACTCTGGCTGTCTTTGATGGCCATACACCCCTGAGGGTGGACACTCCTTCACAGAAAATGAGTGCTTACATCTCTATCATGATTCACCGTCCTTCTGTTTATTTTTAATATATGGTACTGAGATTAAATTTGTGAATTCTCCTCCTCCACAGGCTTTCGAAGCTTCTTTTATATTCTATCAGTGACAGAACAAAAGAATAAATTGAATTAGATGGCACCATGCAGTTAGGGAGGCCTGGACCTCACAAATCCTACATTATTTTCTGGGAATTTGAAACTTATGACAGTCACGCAAACCAAGAAGCAATGTGTTGCTCATACGTGAGGCCCCAAATAGCCTGCTGTGCCTTTAACTAGTAAAGAAAAACATAAGTTGTTTGAAATGACAGAAATTGATTTAGGAAGGGGTAGTAGCACTGATTACTTATTGTGACACTCCAAGTAAAACAGGGGATCGTTTTTGTTGATGGCTGCAGAACGTGCCATTTTTGAAAAGGCACCACATGATTTAGGGCATGGTGTTGTATCAGGTAGCCTAATAATTTAAATAGGTTTTAATATGTGTTTACAGGTGATTCTGAGCTCTGCATGGGGAAACATGCTAGGGACACCACTAACTACACCCTCATTCTCTGTTGCCTTCTAGGCAATTTCATCCTGGCCCCCTAATATGCATCCCCTCTCAAAAAACAAAAGCCCTGAACTGAGCTAGACCCCCACCTCTTTCTTCAAAGGCAACTAGTAAATACTGATTGTTGCCTCAGTTATCCCACTAAAGCCCCACAAATGGGTGAACAAAAAAAAAAATCCTTCCAACCATATATGTTATTTCTCTAAGAATTCCTCTAGATTCTCCGTTCTCCATCCGATTACCTTCCCTGAGATGTTTCTGCAACTTGTGTTAGTCAGAGCTAGATCAGAGAAGGAGGACCATTAGGAGATTTATATAATAAGAGACTTACAGAAGGGGGTCAATCTTAAACAAAGGTGGGTTAAAGAACCTATCGAGCTACGGCTTCTGCAGCGAGGGGAGGCAGCCAGTGCATGTGGGAACAGAAGAAGGATGGGAAGTGAGGCAAGTAAGCTGAAAAGGGTCCGTGCAGGAGTGGGCTGGGGCCCAGGAGGACAGCTGCGAACCCGCATCAGACTGGCGCTGCGGCCGAGCCTCCGGCCGGGCGACGGAAGTAATGCGAAAGAGAAGCTGGTGCCTGTTTCCACGCAGCTGACTCTCCACCTGACCGGAAGTCAGGGAAGCTGAAAGCGGGGTCTGGCTGCAGTACTGCCTTATGCTTGCAAGGTACATCACCAGAGGGGTGGGAAGCGGTGGGAGTGGGAGGAAGGTTCGAGAGAGGGGGGACATATGTATACTTACGGTTGATTCACCTTGTTGTACGGCAGAAATCAGTACAACATTGTAAAGCAATTAGCGCCCAATTAAAAACAGAATTGTTTTTAAAGAAGTGTTAGCAGACAGACAGTTCGCCTGGGATGCAACAACACTTCATCCCGTCCTGAGCATAAACTGAATATTGCTGTTCCTTCCACCTTCCAAATCTTGAGTGAAGCATCTTTTGTGGTTCACCCCAAATGGTTGGGGTGTATAGTTCTCCCCAGAACTTTGTGTATAGTTCACCCCAGAGCTATACACAAAGGGAATTCTGGGAACTGTAGTTCCTGATGAGCTACATTAACACTGAATCTGCCACATACGTCTTATCAATTGGTACCCCCAGGAAAAGTCTTGGCTCACCCATCCATGAACCTATCAGAAACAAAAGTTTTCATGATGTCAGGATATAAGAGACAATTAGTAATGGAATGAGCTTAGAGTAATCTCAGTCCACACTTGCGCTTTACAAATAAGTAAAATGACATCCAAGAAGGTGTAGAAACTTGCCCAGTTCTCTTAACTGCTCAGAGGCAGAGCAGAAAATCAGCTTACCCGTGTGCTATCCATTAGATGTGAATTGAACATGGCATACCAAACAGTAGAAATTGCCAGACAAGCCTATCCCAGTCTGATGCACCATGCCTCCTTTGAAGCCTGCACAGGGTAATAGGTAATAAACTGTGGCCTTGGCATTCCTTCTCATTTAAAAAAAAAAAAAAATCTGCAATAACCTAGGTTTGTTATTTTTGCTTTGGCTTTCACATTTTCCTTAAGCATTATAACTTTTAATGATAACAGGCAATCAGAGAGTTCATCTGGGATATGAAATTTAAATTTTTTAAAGATTATTTTCTCAATTATTTTTAATGGGTAATGCCTTTGAATACAAAGTTTAACCAAATACAATTGAGGTTCAGACTATATTAAAGCAAATATTCTAAAGCTTCTGTGTGTGTGTTAGTTGCTCAGTTGTGTCTGACTCTTTGCAACCCCATGGACTATAGCCCGACAGGCTCCTCGGTCCATGAGATACTACTACAGGCAAGAATACTGGAGGGGGTTGCCATTCCCATCTCCAGGAGATATTTCCAACGAAGGGATAGAACCTGGGTCTCCTACAATGCAGGCAGATTCTTAACTATCTGAGCCAAAAAAGTTTAGTCTGGAAAAAAACTGTGTATTATATAATATTATGAAAATAGTGTTTGGAGTTACACAACTCAAATTTCAAATGAAAATTCTACTACGTATCAGCTATTGAGCCTGCATCAAGTTCCCCAAACTTTAGAAACTGTTTTCTTTTCTGTAAAATATAAAATAGAATGTTATGAGCATTAAATGAGATAATTCAATGAGAAAACAGAAAGAGAAATTAAGGAAATACTTCCATTCACCATCAAAACAAAAAGAATAAAATACTTAGGAGTATATCTACCTAAAGAAACAAAAGACCTATATATAGAAAACTATAAAACACTGATGAAAGAAATCAAAGAGGACACAAATAGATGGAGAAATATACCGTGTTCATGGATTGGAAGAATCAATATAGTGAAAATGAGTATACTACCCAGAGCAATCTATAGATTCAGTGCAATTCCTATCAAGCTACCAGAGGTCTTTCAGAGAACTAGAACAAATAATTTAACAATTTGTATGGAAATACAAAAAACCTCGACTAGCGAAAGCAATCTTGAGAAAGAAGAATGGAACTGGAGGAATCAACCTGCCTGACTTTAGGCTATACTACAAATCCACAGTCATTAAGACAGTATGGTACTGGCACAAAGACAGAAATATGGATCAATGGAACAAAATAGAAAGCCCAGAGATAAATCCACGCACCTATGGACACCTTATCTTTGACAAAGGAGGCAAGAATATACAATGGAGTAAAGATAATCTCTTTAATAAGTGGTGCTGAGAAAACTGGACAGCCACTTGTAAAAGAATGAAACTAGAACACCTTCTAACACCATACACAAAAATAAGCTCAAAATGGATCAAGATCTAAACATAAGACCAGAAACTATGAAACTCCTAGAGGAAAACATAGGCAAAACACTCTCTGATGTAAACCAAAGCAGGATCCTCTATGACCCACCTCCCAGAATATTGGAAATAAAAGCACAAATAAACAAATGGGACCTAATTAAAATGAAAAGCTTCTGCACAACAAAGGAAACTAAAAGCAAAGTGAAAAGGCAGCCTTCAGAATGGGAGAAAATAATAGCAAACGAAGCAACAGACAAACAATTAATCTCAAAAATATATAAGCAACTCCTGCAGCTCAATTCCAGAAAAATAAACGACCCAATCAAAAAGTGGGCCAAATAACTAAACAGACATTTCTCCAAAAAAGACATAAAAATGGCTAACAAACACATGAAAAGATGCTCAACATCACTCACTATCAGAGAAATGCAAATCAAAACCACAATGAGGTACCACTTTACACCAGTCAGAATGGCTGCCATCCAAAAGTCTACAAAGCAATAAATGCTGGAGAGGATGTAGAGAAAAGGGAACCCTCTTACACTGTTGGTGGGAATGCAAACTAGTACAGCCACTATGGAAAACAATGTGGAGATTCCTTAAAAAACTGGAAATAGAACTGCCATATGACCCAGCAATTCCACTGCTGGGCATACACACCGAGGAAACCAGAATTGAAAAAGACATGTGTACCCCAATGTTCATTGCCGCATTGTTTATAATTGCCAGGACATGGAAGCAACCTAGATGTCCATCAACAGATGAATGGATAAGAAAGCTGTGGTACATATACACAATGGAATATTACTCAGCCATTAAAAAGAATACATTTGAATCAGTTCTACTGAGGTGGACGAAACTGGAGCCTATTATACAAAGTGAAGTAAGCCAGAAGGAAAAACAACAATACAATATACTAACACATATATATGGAATTTAGAAAGATGGTAACAATAACCCTGTATGTGAGACAGCAAAAGAGACGCAGATGTATAGAACAGTCTTTTGGACTCTGTGGGAGAGGGCAAGGGTGGGATGATATGGGAGAATGGTATTGAAACATGTAAATCATCATATGTGAAATCAATCGCCAGCCCAGGTTTGATACTAGATACAGGGTGCTCAGGGCTGGTGCACCGGGATGACCCAGAGGGATGGAATCGGGAGGGAGGTGGGAGGGGGGTTCTCGAAGGGAAACGCGTGTATACCCATGGTGGATTCATGTCAATGTATGGCAAAACTAACATGATAATGTAAAGAAAATAAATAAATTTTTAAAAAAAGAAAAAAATATAAAATAACATAAATGAGATAATTCAAGTACAATGTTTACTATATTGCCAGAGGAATAGAAAGAGCATTAAAATAGAAGCTATTAATTACTATCATTACTATTGTTGTTGCTATAATTGGCACTATTGGTAATGGAATGATAATAATTAATACTAATAATTATTATTAATTAGCATCACTGATTTAATTAATCATTAAGAGCATGTGGGGCCTGAAGAACTGAATTAACTCATAATAATTTTTATGAGGGTTTTTAAAATTGAAAATAATAGTTTATGTGATTCCTTTAAGAGGTCTTATTAGTAAAACTGGGGTTTAATACCAAAAGAGCCTGGTATTATCAACATAATATCTATTAGAGTTTATTAGATTTCCCAATATAAGAACTGTTACACAAATTTCAAGCCTAGGCTTCAGGATAAGAAATAGTAATTGTATGAAATTAAGCATATATCTTTGCCAACATCCTGCCTCAAGCTGCTTATCTTCTTTCCATCACTCAATTTCCTCTTCCAAACTAAGAAATACAGATCAAAACATAACTCCACCTGCTCAGCATCCTCTCTTCAACTGATGTTGGCCACAGATCAAGGGTGTTCTGCCTGACCCTTTAGCATGGGAATAATTTATTCTGAAACTACTGGACCCCTCAAAAGCACCATTTTCACTCTACAGATAAAAACTGCATGGATACTTGTTTATTAAAAAGTACTTTATCCAAGGCTCCACAAATTGCCCGATTCCCCAAGGTTTCCAACTCTTCTTGATGTCCTCATCCAGTGTCATGCAGGTTTTGACAAAGGTGACGTTGGTTGATTTCAACTTCGGGTAGTTCATCCCTCTCCATGTTCCACTGATGTTTTGAACTATTCACAACCTTTATTGAGACATGTGTCAGTCTGTTGACAGCAAATACCAAAGATTTGTTTCTTTTCCATATCATGTATCTTTTCCATATCATGTATATCTTGCAAGTTGTCAAGAAGTCTCTGCTCATCTTAGTCATTCAGGGTCCCAGGCTGATGGGACAGGAACCATCTTGAAGATTGCCAGTTGCCGTGTTGAAGGAAAAAAAGAGTTCTGCAGTATCTTGCATCAGCAATTAAATACTTGACCCCAAAGGGGCACGCAGAACTTCCTGTAACTCATTGGCCAGAATGATCACATGGCCCCATCTGATTGTAGCACAGCTTGGAAGTACTTAGCCAGAAGGTAGTGAACCAGAAATACCTGGGGAAGCCCTAAAGACTAACATACTAAATTTCTATTTGATTCCAAACAGCTATATCTTTCTTTTGTTTGAAAAAACTGTGACCTTGAGAAGGCTGTTTACTTATTTTCTGCAGAAAACTTTTGTTGGTAATTCACAGAATATAATCGTTACGTGAAGGGATTCCAAATCAGATAAGTGGAAAGCATATTGATTAAAAAGCTCAGGTGCAAGTAAATTTCAGTCTAGGAGAGTTTCTAATGGCAAATCACCACTGAAATCATACATTTGGAGTCTTATACACCCACCCTTGCAATCAAGATGAAAATGAAAAGAGCCTGGAGTAACAGACCTATCCAAGAGTCCTACAAAGAACCAGACCTATAGTTTTCAAGAAACTGCCTTCATGATGTATCTTCACTGGCAAAAATTAGATTTGGCCATTCACTTAATTTAGGCATGAGGGTTCCAATTATTGGTCTTGGAACATACATGCTCATGGGAATAACAATCTAAACCAGCACTAAGAGGAGCTGCTAGCCAGAAATGTAGCTATTTCAACTTAAATTGAATACATTAGGAATAAATTATATTAAATTAAAATTTCAGTTCCTCAGTTACACTAGCTACATTTCACGTGCTCACTAAGTTCATGTAATCAGTGGCTATTGTATAGGAACGGCACAGATATTGAGCATTCCCATCACTGAAGAAAGTTTTATTAGATAAAAGCCAAAAAGTGAGTGTTAATTGCCCAGTCTCATCTGACTCTTTGAGACTGCATGTAGCCGGCTGGGCTGCTCTGTCCAAGGAATTCTCCAGGCAAGAATACTGGAGTGGGCTAACCATTCCCTTCTCCAGGGGATCTTCCCAAACCAGGGATCTAACTTGGGTCTCCCGCATTGCAGGCAGATACTTAACCATCTGAGCCACCAGGGAAGCCCTTTATTAGACAGGTCTGATCTAAATATTTCACTTTTGTGTCTGGAAAGAGTTAAATGTTACCCATTTCCTAAAGCCATACTATTTAGAAGAGTAACCTGACTTCTAAGATCTTAAGGAAGGAAATGGAACGTCCTGACTACAATAAACTAGCAGTCTATCTCTAGGGCTGGAACACAAATAGCTGGAGTTCTTTGATGACACTGATTTGATATGCTTCACAACCTAGTGGCAAAGAGTACCTACATTAACACACAAAAAAGCAATTCAAGGACTTCCCTGGCAGTCCAGTGGTTAAGACTTCACCTTCCAGTACAGGTGGTGTGGGTTCAATCCCTGGTCCAGGAGCTAAGATCCCACATGCCTCATGGCCAAAAAAACAAAATATAACACAGAAGTAATATTGCAACAAATTCCATAAAGAGTTTAAAGATGGTCCACATCAAAAAAATCTATTTACAGAAAAAATTTCAAATTCAAGGTCATTCAAGCTAACAAAGAAAAGCAGAACATCAGAAATCGTATATAACTTACTCCATCTCTACTAAGCCTGTACTTCATACCTCCAAGGTAAAAATTAATCTAAAGGGAAATTCCTGTAAGGTTAGCTATATTTTTAGTATGAAAATATTATAGTAAGCCCAGGAATCATAAGTAAAATAGCATAATTTATTTTGATACTCTGTAACTCAAATGTTTCCATAAAATTAAGAACATTTAGGACATCTCTCGAGGGGCATGGGTTCAATCCCTGGAGGGAGAACTAAGATCCCTGGTCAGGGAACCAAGATTCTGCATGCCACATGGCATAGCCAAAAAGTAAAATAAATAAAATTTAAAATTACTTGAATTTTAAAAAAGAACATTTTATACCACTCAGTAAAAAGGAGGTGAAAGGAAAGAAGCAGATCAGCTTGGGTTGTGAAGACAAAGAGGAGAAGATAGAAGAAGCCTCCACTCTTTTCTTCCTCAGGTATGATACCCAGGTGATCTGTGTATCTTTCCTCAAGACTGGTATTGTTGGTGACCAAAATGATGACCATAGGCCCTGAAAACATGGATCATGAGAACAATGACCTGGAAGCTAGTCAGGCTTCAATTCTTGCAGTTTTGTTCTGGGAACAGAATACCCCCAAATTGCCAAACATCCAAGGTGCATATTGATGTACTTCAACTCTTCACTGTCAAACCCCACTATGATGCTCTCCACTTCTGTTTATTCAGGTTCCTCTTCCTGCTTATGCAAAGCTCTTACATCAGAAAAAAAAACAACTAAGTTCTTCTGCCTCATCTAAGTTTGCCAAGAGATCCAATAACAGGATTGAGATCTAATTATAGACAGCAAAGCCTGAGCAACTGTAAAAATCAAAACATTTCTCTGGACAAATTTTATTGAACCATGATATATTTTAGGCCAAAATATATCTGTTCTCTGAAACCTCAACATACTCAATAAAATGACTCCTGTTTTATGTAAAATGGAGAAAAATTAGGAGAATTTTAATCTACAAATTGATATATGGTTTATCTTTTTGCAGCCCAGCTCCTCAAATTATAATCACAAGACAAGCTTTAAGAAATATTCATTAAACATGAAGTATGCATACTTTTCACTCAAATGAACTATGAAGTTGTGGTTGTCAGGGATTCTTGGTATGAACACTTGTATTGTTCAGGCATCCGCAGTGACTGGTGTTGAATCTATTTCTAAAAGACTGAAACTGTAACACAATGGCTTGGAGTCCATCCTTAGAGTCAAGACTGGAATTAAAATAATAGCCATGCACTTTGTTACTGTGACTTTGGAAGAGCTTCCTTATCCCTCCAGGTCTGTTTTCTCAATCATAAGATGCAGAAAGTAATATCTTAGGGTGGTTTTAAGGATTAGAAGTAATGCATGCAAAGTCTCTGGAATATGGCAGATGGTCAGTGGATGTTAGCTGCTGCTGTTATTCATATTCATTTCCACTCCTGGTGTCCATAAGCAAGACAGTGGCATGATGATGGAAATATACCCATGGAAGATGCAATGACATCATCAGCCTTAGAAGGTGTAAGCACTTGTGCTCAATCATTAGGAGCATGCTTCAAGCATTGAAGAAATAAATGGCTCCCTGTATGATGACTTAATAATAACCAGACCACCATCACATGAAATACTACCCTCAAGCCCCATCAACACAGTATAAGAAGGTCTCCCTCATTGAGAGAAAGACTGCCATGTACAGACTTTTGGTGCTTGCTATTGTGGTGGTGATGCTGATGGTTTTTAATGTCTTGGATTTGAAATCTGGAAACCAAGGTTTGAATTCTAGCTCTGCCATTCTCAAGTTGTATGCCTTTGGCTGCTAAGTCAATGAGTCTCACTGAATCTCAATTTCTTTAGCTATAAAAATGGGGGCTGTTTTAAGCAATATGGTACTTGGATTTTTGAAGGCACTTTACACATTGTAAATGCTTGTTATGATGCATAGTTTTAAAAAGTCACTAGAAAGATGCTACTACAGTTCATCTGTGTTACAAGTAAGGGCAACAATTGCCCTTGGATTTCACTGCTTCATCCCAGTAGCTGTCTCTTAGTATATTCATTCCCTCACTCACAAATACGGATGCCTACTCTGTACCAGATGTGTCAGAAACTAGACCTGGAGCAGATGGAGTCTCTCTTCCTGAAATCCACATTTTAAAACAGGAAAAGACTAGATTTGTAAATATATGCTCTAACTTCCAGTAATGGTAAATGCAATGAGGAGAAATAAAGTAGCCTAGGGAGTAGGGTGATCAGAGTTCTCTCTAAAGAAATAACATTTAAAAGCAGAGATATGAATGAAGTGAGAGAATCAACCATGTGACTATTTCAGGAAGAACCTTCCTGTGCATTGAGGCAGAAGCATAACTGGAATCTTGGAGGAACATCAAAGAAACTGGCGCATCTGACACCTAGTGAGCAAGGCATGGTAGGACATGAAACCCAGACTATGTAGTACTTGTAAGCTGTAACAGGAAGTTTAGGTAAGGTGGAAAGTACAAAGAAAATGGGAGCTGAGGGGGGTGGGGACAGAGGCTCCAGAGGGAGGGGACATATATACACTTATGGCTGATTCACATTGTTGATGGCAGTAATCAATACACTACTGTAAAGCAATTATTCTCCAATTAAAAATGCAAAACAAAACACAGAAAAAACTATATTAAATAAAACTCTGATATCTATCTTTTAAAAAAGAACATAGGAACTGAGGGAATAGAAGCTTTGGTGAGGAAAGGGAAGGGAGATGGAAGGAATTTTAAGGTGGGCAGAGTGTGAGACGGGAAACTTGGACACAGGGCCACAGTGGCTGGGGCTGGACCACCAGAGCACTGAGTATGGAGTGCACCAGGGTGGTGCAGACAAAGGCTCCCATTCCCGGGACGAGCCAGTGCCTTTACCGGGGAGTATGATCACTACTGAGAGCCAGGTCGACTCTTCCAGAACAACACATGGCACACACAAAGTCAAATACTTTAATATTCACATTTAAACTGACATTTGTCAGGAGCATGTTCAGTTACTGATGTTAATGGAGAAGAGGCCATAAGAACTCAAGAGAAAAGCAAGAAAGACTGTGTACAGTAGAAATGCTAACAATGTAGTAAAATAAATGTTTTTAAGACCAGATGACTGTGCCTTTTATTACTGTTATATTTCCAATTTTTCTAGACTACACAGTAGGACTATCCTATCACATATAGAGACACAAAGGTTTGTTAAGTAAATCAATAAGATAAGGAAAGGAAGGAAAGTAGAAAGAAGAGAAGAGAGAATAAAGGAAAGAACAGACGACATTGGTTTCCTAAGGCTGCTGTAACAAATGACCCAAATTTGGAGTCTGAAAACAACAGAGTTATTTTCCAACAGTTCTAGAGACTGGAAGTCCAAAATCAAGAAGCTAGGAGAATCCATACCTCTCTCCTGGCTTCTAGCAGCTGTTAACAACCCTAGATGTTCCTTGGCTTGTGTCTGCATAATTTCTATCTCTGACTCTGTCTTCATGTGGAAGACATATTTTTGTTTCTCTCTGCATCCCTTCTTTTATAAGGATCTATATCATTGGATGTGGGGCCATCCTAATCTCAAGATCCTTAGTTTAATCAGATCTACAAGGAACCTTTTTAAAAATAAGTTCATACTTACAAGTTCCAGGTATACATGGCAGGGTGTGGGGAACAATACAACCCATTTGCAGGTGGTGATGTATATTTTTAATATGAGCAAAACTACTAATAAGTCAGATTATCTTATCACGAGCAGTATCAAGGTTATTTCTAAATTGAAAACAGTATGAAAAATTCGTCCTACAAGGATACATTTTTTAAAGGGAAGGATAATATGTTTTAAAGTATTTTTGATATTCTTGAAAAAGATTGCTCCAAAAATAGCTAATTAGATTTAGAGGGTGCAATTCCTATTTCAAAAGAAACTGAAGATGTTAATTGCTATCTGTACTTTGAAGTGTTCTGCTTTTTGACTGGTCCATTTTAAAACAATTTAAGAATGATTATATTCTAATTTTCATATAAAAAGACCTTGTATGAGCAACAAATGCATGCAAACAAGGTTTTACGGTAAAAAGTTTAATAGTCAATAAATATTAACCCTCACAAGTATGTGTTTTCATTCTGAAACAAGTTACATTAACAGTCAGCAAGCACTTGATGGATAACATACATCAATATGATTCTCAGACTGGTAAATGCAATCTCCGCCCCCCAAAATGAATATTCCATATCCATTCATTAGGTGGTCTCTTCTGCAACTCTGTGATATTCTTTGTATGAATATATATTGTTACATCAAAATAAAGACTATACATATATGTGTGTGTGTGTCTATTTTTCTTTCTGACCTATTTATTATGAGTGTGTAAAAAGAAAATATGGCTAGCATGGATTTTTTTTTTAATTTCCTTTACTTTATTGTGTTGGTTTTGCCATACATTGACATGAAACCGCCATGGGTTTACATATGCTCCCTCTCCAGAACCCCCCTCCCTCCTCCCTCCTCCCTCCCGATTCTCTCCCCCTGGGACATCTCGGTGCACCAGCCCCAAGCATCAGCCCTGGGCTGGAGATTGATTTCACATATGATAATTAACATGTTTCAATGCCATTCTCCCATATCATCCCACCCTTGCCCTCTTCCACAGAGTCCACGAGTCTGTTCTATACATCTGCGTTTCTTTTGCTGTCTCACATGCAGGGTTCACTAAACAGACATTTCTCCAAAAAAGACATAAAAATGGCTAACAAACACATGAAAAGATGCTAACATCACTCATTATCAGAGAAATGCAAATCAAAACCACAATGAGGTACCACTTTACACCAGTCAGAATGGCTGCAATCCAAAAATCTACAAGTAATAAATGCTGGAGAGGATGTGGAGAAAAGGGAACCCTCTTACACTGTTGGTGGGAATGCAAACTAGTACA
>ML661885.1:23681250-23739357 GCA_007570785.1 Antilocapra americana
ATATATATATAGAGAGAGAGAGAGCGCACCTGAGAGATGGGGAAATCAGTGCCATAACCAAGGTAGACTTTGAGCAGAGGAATCAAGCCAAAAATATCAGGTAACTGTGGCTAAATGGCTATAATTTGTTGAGAATTAAGAACTGGAAGGGAATATAAAGAGTTTGAGAGTGATTCAAACCTAGGAACAGAAATGAGACTATATCTTATGTGACAAATCTATTTGATTGACTAGTGGTTCCTAGAGAATTAAGTGACACAGACTCTGAGACAAAGTCCACATCAATGATCCTTCTGTTGATCAAAAACCGTAAGCATAAACCTCCTCCCTCTAACTCCTTTCACCAGCAGAGCATGACATTCTTCCTTGCCGAAGACGTGACTCACTGCACATATGGACCTAAGGAGGACAGGTAGTGAATGGAGTTAACAAAGGGAGGTATACTAACCTAATGCCATTACTAAGCCCTAAAAATTATTTTAAAATTCTTCCTACTGTAAGATGCTCTTCATATTTAAAGGTGCTGTCCTCCTGGGCACAGAGAGAAGAAATCACCCTGACAGTCTGTTTAATGACCACCCTATCCTGATGAACACCTAGCTACTCTCCAACTTGGAGACATAGTTATTTGCTCTAATGCATTTGAGTTTTTCCCTCCAAATCTAATATACTGAAACAAATGATTCCTCTTTGAAATCCAAAAGAAGCAGTGTCAAATAGAGGCCTGATGTTAAAGAGGAGAGCATTTAAGAAAGTGTGCTAATCAAAAGGGGTCTCCCAGGTGATGCTAGTGGTAACGAACCTGCCTACCAATGCAGGAGACACAGGTTTTATCCCTAGATCAGGAAGATCCCTTGGATGAGGGCATGGCAACCCACGTCAGTATTCTTGCCTGGAGAATCCCATGCACAGAGGAGCCTGGCGGATGAAAGTCTATGGGGTTGCACAGAGCCAGACCCAACTGAAGTGACTTAGCCTGCACACTGATCAAAAGAAGAGATCTAATAACCAAAGAAATTAACACACAATTTACAAAGGAAGAAAAATAATGGCTAACAAAATATGATATTTTCAGTCCAAGAAATGTAAATAAAAATCACAAGGAGTTTTCTTTGTTTGGCCTATTTTTATGTTGTTGATGTTGAAAAATCCTGAGAGTGGCAGGTACACAAGTGTGAAGTCATGCCACTCTGATGTACTGCCGTTGTTGGGAGTTTCTTTGGTACATATTTCCTGAAAAGCAATTTGGCAGCAGGTGTGGCATCAATCCAGGGGCAGTCAGGAGAACAGCAGTCACTTGTCCTGAGGTTATGACATAGCTGGGAGTCTGGGAGCATGTAGATCAGGAAGGCCCTTTTCAGGAAATCTGGAGGTGGAGGATCATAAACAAGTCATGCCCAGTATACTGGGCTCTCAGCCACAATGAAATACATGGTTCTCTGAAGCATGCCTGAAGACTCTGAGGGCCTCACGGAGGTCAGAAGTCATGGGCAGAACTCAACTGCTGGGCTTCCCTAGTGGCTCAGTGGTAAAGAACCCACCTCCCAATGCAGGAGACATAGGTTCGATCCTTGGTCTAGGAAGATAACACGTGCTGCAGAGCAACTAAGCTCCTGTGCCACAACTACTGCATCCAAGCTCTAGGGCCCGGAAACTGCAGCTACTGAGCTGATGTGCCCTAGAGTCCATGCTCTGCAACAAGAAAAGCCACCCCAATGAGAAGACCATGCACCACAACTCGGAGAGTAGTCCCCGCTCTCCACGACTAGAGAAAAAGCCCGCACACAAAGACCCAGCACAGCCAAAAGTAAATAAATAAAAATTAAAAAACCCTACTACTGAAAAAAAAAACCTATACTACTGAGTCAGTAGTACTGTGTCAGTCTTCAGCTGACCCAGAGAACCATGGCTTCTCCTTAATTTGTGAATTCTAAACAAATGCCTAAGTCAAGAGAATCAGGGATACATACTTGCATGGGCTTTAAGTTCCTGTGTTTCATAGTTACACTTAGAAGTGTAGGGAAGGGGATTATCTGTCATTTATTTTGAGATATTAATATTTTGAATCTTCCTATTATTGAATCAGTGATTCCTCCTCTAGAATTTTAAATTGAAAATGGATGCAAGTCTATAATACGTCTTGAGTATGTTCATACAGCATTGTTTATAACAGAGAAACAATAGTAACTATTTAACTATCCATCAAGAATGTATTATTTACATCTACATAGCAGAGGAAACTATCAAATTGCCTCTATCAAATTGCCAACATCTGTTGGATCATAGAAAAAGCAAGAAATTACCAGAAAAACATCTACTTCTGCTTTATTGACTACGCCAAAGCCCTTGACTCTGTGGATCACAACAAACAGTGGAAAATTCATAAAGAGATGGGAACACCAGACCACCTGACCTGCCTCCTGAGAAATCTGTATGAAGGTTAAGAAACAACAGTTAGAACTGGACATGGAACAACAGACTGGTTCCAAACTGGGAACAGAGTACACCAAGGCTGCATATTGTCACCCTGCTTATTTAATTTATATGCAGAGTACATCATGAGAAATGAGGGGCTGGATGAAGCACAAGCTGGAATCAAAATTGCCGGGAGAAATATCAATAACCTCAGATATGCAGATGATACCACCCTTATGGCAGAAAGTGAAGAACTAAAGAGCCTCTTGATGAAACTGAAAGAGGAGAGTGAAAAAGTTGGCTTAAAACTCAACTTTAAGAAAACTAACATCATGACATCTGGTCCCATCAGCTCATGGCAAATAGATGGGGTAACAATGGAAACAGTGACAGATTTTATTTCAGGGGGCTCCAAAATCACTGCAGATGGTGATTGCAGTCATGAAATTAAAAGACACTTGATCCTTGGAAGAAAAGCTATGAATGGCCTAGACAGCATATTAAAAAGGAGAGACATTACTTTGCCAACAAAGATCCATCTAGTCAAAGCTATGGTTTTTCCAGTAGTCATGTATGGATGTGAGATTTGGACTATAAAGAAAGCTGAGCACCAAAGAACTGATGCTTTTGAACTTTGGTGTTGGAGAAGACTCTTGAGAGTCCCTTGGACTGTAAGGAGATCCAACCAGACCATCCTAAAGGAAATCAGTCCTGAATATTCATTGGAAGGACTGATGTTGAAGATGAAACTCCAATACTTTGGCCACCTGAGGCAAAGAACTGACTCCTTATAAAAGACCCTGATGCTGGGAAAGATTAAAGGCAGGAGGAGAAAGGGATGACAAAGGAGGAGATGGTTGAATGGCATCACTGATTCTATGGACGTGAGTTTGAGTAAGCTCTGGGATTGGTGATGGACAGGGAAGTCGATATGACTGAGCAACTAAACTGAACTGAGCAGGGTCCTCACATGAGAGGGATATTACTAGAGCTCCCTAATTTCTTTTTTATTGGCACATAATTGGTTTACAATGTTGTGCTAGTTTCTGCTGTACAACAATGTGAAATCAGCTATATGTATACATATAGTCCCTGCCTTTGGACCTCCCTCCCTCCTAATCCCAACCATCTAGGTCATTACAGAGCACTGAATTGAACTCCCTGTGCTATGCAGCAGGTTTATCTTTTCCAGGCATGCACAAAGAGGTTACATGTCCCAGTCTTCTTGAAGTCAGGTGGCACCAGGTAGCTAGTTCTGATCAGAGACCAAGAACAAAGTGTTTTAACTTCTAAACTGAAGCCATGAAAAGCAGTCTCTTCCCTTGCTGCACTGAATTCACAGTCAACTGTGTGAGCAAGTAATCCTTATTTTATTACACCACTGAGCTGTAGAGGTGAATTTGTTACTGCGGAGAAGCCTTGATCAGGCTGATTAATACAATTTATTGCCCATAAAAGATCAATCTTTCTGTTCATCAAAATGGGAAAATATTGTTTCAAGCAAATTGCTTTCTAAGTGTTAAAGCTTTCAATAAACATCTTGACTGAAGTAATGAATGGATAAAAGCAGGTTACAAAAGTGTTTGGAATATGATTCCACTCACCTAAAATTGTATGATTGTACATATAGTGAATGCATGAAATGTGCAGAGAAAGATACTTGTAAATATTCTCACCAGAATGTTAACTGTGGTTATCTAGAATGTGGAACTTGCTACAATGTTTGCTTTTCTCTAAATACTCTTCTATATATACTTGTTGATTTTTATAAATGCCTATATATTATCTCAATAAATGAGATATTAGATGTATATTAATACTAATGCCTGAAACACAGTGTGAGTTACCATTAATATTATCATTACTTACAACCAGGAAAGATATTTTCAATAGATTTCAAAAATACTTAAACACATACTTTATTAAATATTCACTGAATTATTAAAGCACAGAACTGAGTGACAGATCTAGGTATGTTTCCAGGCTCTGCTCTATCAGCAGCATGATCTTGACAAATTTGCCTCTTGAAGATTTAATTGCGATTATTCAGACAGGCTGCAGACTTTGGATACCTGGATTTGAATCCATGTTTCTTCCCTCAGCAGTAGTATGAGTTAAAGCAAATTATTTAAATACTTTGGGCCTCAGCTTTGTTATCTGTAAAATGGAGCTATTAATATCTTACTTATCTTTTTGAGGGGACTAACTGAGCTGCCTTGTATCCTGGGAAAACATAGCATAGAAGTAAAGGGTCTTAACTCTGGATCTAGAATGTCACAGTTCCAACCTAGTTTTGCTTCTCGCTGTAGGTATGACTCCAGGAAATTCTCTTTATCTCTCTATACCTTAATTTCCCCACGTGCAAAATGGGGATGAAAATAGTATTTATGTATTTAGAAGATTCTTTCAAAGACTGAATGAGTTAATGTTCATTGAGTTCTTGGGCCAATGTCTGGCACACTTAAGTATTTGTAAGCAAAAACAATAAATACCATATGTGATGTGTCTGGAAAAAATACTGGGCACATATTAAGTGCTCTATAAATTTCACTTATGCATAAACTCAGTCTGATGTATAGTAAGTACAGTAGAGAAGGTATATGCTTCTGTTAAGGGAAATGAAAATGCTTCAGAGAACATTGTATTCTTTGAGGATGTTATTTAGAAAGTGGATGCTGCAGACAAATGCTTCCATTCCCTCTAAAATATCCCACCTACAAAGGGCACCCAAGGTGGCTAGATCCCTCTTCAGCCATTCTTACGTTCTTAGACCAAAATGTCATAATAGGTGTAAAGAAAGGTTATCTTTATATCAGAGTAAAGGTTTTTATTTATCTAATTTCTAACATCTGAATAATGGTGTTAAATTCCATACCATATCAGCAATACATAAATATTTAAGTAAATATACTTTTCTGTTTTATCATTTAGCACCATTGCTCTCAGACTACATCTTTCCCATATCTGAGTCCTTAACTTATTTATTTAGTTAAGGACTAAATTAGCTAAGTCCTTATTTAGTCCTTAATTTATTTGTTTTCTCATTTAAAAAAATTTTAATTGGAGGATACTTGCTTTACAATATTGTGTTGGTTTCTGCCATACATCAACATGAATCAGCCATTACTGATTCATATACTCCAATAAAAATTAATTTTAAAAAATATTTTTAAATTTAGAATTTAGAAAAATGGTATAGATGATCTTATTTGCAAAATAGCAATAAAGACACAGATGTAGAGAACTAATGTATAGAGACCGAGGGAGGGAATGGGGGAGGAGAGAGGATGGGATGAATTGGGAGATTAGGATTGGCATATATACACTATTGATACTAAGTGTAACATAGATAGCTAATAAGAACCTACTGTATAGCTCAGGGAACCCTACTCAGTGCTCTGTAGTGACCTAAATGGGAAAGAAATCTAAAAAAGAGAGGATATATGTTTATGTATATGTGTAGCTGATTCACATTGCTATAGAGCAGAAACTAATACAACGCCGTAAAGCAACTATACTCCAGAGCAATGACTTTTAAACTGGGATCCATGGACCCACCAGGGTTCCATAAGGCAGCTCAGGAACCCTTAAGACACTGGCAGGATGCTGAGTAGGAAGAGCGTCAAAACCTCGTCTCATTTGCACTACAGCATCTACAACTAAGTACCTCTGCATCTTGACATTCCACATGTCATGGAAGTTCAGCATGGTGATCTGCTGAAAATTTAATATAATACTATTACTTATTTAAATAATTGGATGTGGGTGATTTTTCTCAGCTAGTCTATGATAACAGAGCCAAAAATTTATTAGTCACACATCTCAGGAGAGTGATCAGGCCCAGGCCCTATTCCCCAGCTCTGTAGGTCTGTATTCCCCAATCCTCTAGGTTTCAGGAAAAAAGGCCTCTTACTGTCCCTTCCTCCATTCCCATCGTTACCTCCACACCCACCCAACCAAGAGCCAGGAGCAGGAGATTATACCCTAACGATACTTCCTGAGGAGAGCTTTGAGGTCCAAAGCTCTAGGCAATGTTGAAAGTACTTTGAATCACCTAAAGAGGAAAATCATGGAGATGCTATGTCATGAAGACTGGCAAGGGAAACTCCCAAGCTCCTAAGAGATAGCAAATCTCCTGGATTTGAATAAAATGATGGTAGATGCTGGAGAAGATTGAGGGCAGGAGAAGGGAGTGACAGAGGATGGCATCACCAATTCAATGGACGTGAGTTTGAGCAAACTCCAGGAGATAGTGAGGGACAGGGAAGCCTGGCGTGCTACACTCCACAGGGCTGCAAAGAGTCAGGCTCGATTTGGCAACTAAACAACAAAGATGCCTTTCTCAAAGTACAGTCTCTTTGAGGCAAGCCATTCCTCATCAGGGGCTGGCAGTGTGGTTGCTCATTAGGGCTTGGGGTTAAGCACATGCCCTTGGAGACCTTGGCAAAAGTGCTCTGTGAATGAGATGGAAAAAAAGGAAGTGGGAGGGGCATAAACTTTTCTCCACTGATGGACCGTGGAGTCAGGGCAAGTGGCCAAAGCATCAGTGGCCACTGTGGAAGCATGACCACAAGTACATTAGAACTGTTGTCAAATATAAGAGAGACAGAGAAAGAAGAGGAAAGGGTAGCCCTTCCATCACTATTGGCAAGAAGAGGCAGGGAGTCAGATTTGATTTAGCTTAAATTAAAATGTAAATATGGTATCAACTGTATCCTAAAGCATCATGTAGCAATTAAAAGCATTATTTTCATAAGACCTTGGGGAAAATGGTTTTAATGCTTAAAAAAAGTTGGAAAAGCTCTGTTGTTGGCCTCATTGCTCCCTCTGGCCAAACTACTCTACATCAAACAAGGATTCTACTGAAGGGATTCTTAGTTCTTAGGAGTTCCACACCTGTGAGCGACACATCCAATTTTGCGCAAGTCTAAAGCAAAGTCCGTGATGCCCACGGCAGGCCTCCATAGTGAAGCAGGGGGTAGAAATCCAGACAAATAGAGAAATTAGAGCAGCAGCATCTACATGATAGGGACTACCACATCATATCAGTAGCCCAATCATATGGAAAAGACCCAATGAGTTGTAAAAGACTGTGATCCTAGGGAAGATGGAGGGCAGGAAGAGTAGGGGGTGACAGAGGATGAGATGGTTGGATGACATCGCCAATTGAACGGACATGAGTTTGAGCAAGCTCCAGGTGCTAATGAAGGATAAGGAAGGCTGGTATGCTGCAGTCGTTGGGGTCACAAAGAGTCCGACACAACTGAGTGACTGAACAATAGCAACAACAAAGCTTTACTCGTACCCTCAGTCTTTTCAAACTGGTGAAAACACACTGGATCACAGCTGGAAGGTAAGTCAAACCTTGGGTATTCCTCTCTGACTATTTCCACCCAAGGGAAGAACTACCACGAAATTTCTGTTTCTATGGCTGATACTGAGGCCCTGTAGGAATTAAAATAGTCTAAGGAAGGTAAACAGCTGATGGCGCAAGTCTTGAGATTAAGCTCTCATGATCACTTTTGTCTGAGAGTTCAGAAAAAAATGTGGAACAAAGTCATTTAGACAGAGCCAGAAGCAACTCTCATTTCAGTACAAGCAAGTCCCGCTGACTTTCTTGTGTGTGCAATTTATCATAAAAGCATGGCTTCTATTCCAGGACATAGCAGAATCTGGAAGTCAATTTTATCCCCCTCTTTTGAAAAGAGCATCATGGGTGATGATGGGAATTAAAACAAAAGAAAAAATTCACATCTTATACCAGGAAAATAACATTCGGCAGCACAAAGGAATCAAGTTCCACTATTTTTGGTCTAGAATTAATGAGGGCTCTGGGACAGCCTGAAAAGCTTTCTCTTTAGAAAACTCAGTGCTATATTCAGTGAATCTCTGAATGACAAAAGCAAGGTGGGCATCCCTCTCTAGCAGGATGAGCCTTAAGTGAGGTGATCTTTCTAAATTACTTTTTCATTTTAATGAATCATCTATCCTGTGATCTAGCTCCTGGGGCAGAGGTGGTAAGGGGTTAGAGGTAAGAAGATGGGTTATTTGGAGGAAAATATGTCAAGTTAGAGACGCATCTCACACATATATCAAAATGAAATCCAAGTTAAGGAGTGACATATAAGCAAGACCCAGAGAAAAGAGCTTAGGTAGCAGATAATGATAGAGAAAAGATTAGAACCATAACAGCAGAGAGCACAAAGGAACATTTTAGGAGAATTTGTTACATAAGAATTTAAATGTCCATATGTCATGAAATTTTGTAAATAAAACCACAACTACTGAGCCTGCACCCTAGAGTCTAAGCTCCACAACAAAAGAAGCCACTGCAATGAGCAGCCCTTGCACCAAAACGAAGAGCAGCTCCTGCTTGCCACAACTAGAGAAAGCCCGTGCACAGCAAGGAAGACCCAGCACAGCCAAGAAAAAAAAACAAAAAACTAAATATATAAACTTATTCAAAAAATTATCTGTGCTATAAGCCAGATCACCACTTTATTGATACATCATGACTCCTGGAACTCAGAGACAACAGCAGTCTATCTTGGTCTTAAGACGTCCCTGACATACTAGTTTCTTCTGTGAACACACTGAGAGGGGCAACTGATTTTGACTCCGTGGTTTTTAACAAAAATTGAGAACTTCTAGGCAAAGTGTAATACACAGATACTTATTTCGCAGACTGGCTTCCTATATAAGCGTTTTTAAAATTAACTGTTATTGGAGTACAGATCCTTTACAATATTGCGTTAGTTTCTGCTGTACAGCAAAGTGAACCAGCGATGTATTTACATGTATCCCCTCTTTTAGAGATTTCCTTCCTATTTAGGTCACCACAGAACACTGAGCACAGGTCCCTGGGCTGTGCAGTAGGTTTTCATTAGTGATCATGTATTGTTTATCTTTTTAAACTTCCCCCGGATCTCAGAGTCATGTAACCCACACATCCTGCCACATGCTGTGCTTAGTCACTCAGTCATGTCTGGCCCTTTGTGACCCCTTGGACTGTAGCCCACCAGGCTTCTGTGTCCATGGGGATTCTCCAGGCAAGAATACTGAAGTAGTTTGCCATGCCCTCCTCCAGGGGATCTTCACAACCCAGCGATCAAACCCAGGTCTCCCACATTGTGGGCAGATTCTTCAAAGTCTGAGCCACCAGGGAAGCCCATGAATACTGGAGTAGATAGCCTATTCCTTCTCCACGGGATCTTCCTGACCCCAGGAATCAAACTGGGGTCTCCTGCACTGCAGACGGATTCTTTATCAGCTGAGCTTCTAGGGAAGCCCACAACCTGCCATATTTAAAGCACAAATACTGATGCTTGCATTCAAATTTTCTACTGCTCAGCTGAAAAGGCTTTTCACACTTAAATCCTTTAAGTATTTCCTATTCTATTATGGATGGGCTACAGATCCACCTTAAAAATCTCCTTTTTTTCCTGTCTGCAAAAGGTGAATCACAAAGAACTTCATGTGATTGGGCTTGAAATGAAGAGCATGTTAAATAGTTTATTTCAAAAAAATAAAATAAAGAATTAGAGATGAGCTAATTAAAGACAGACATATTTCAGTGCATTTTTAAAGCATACAATAATATTAGGCAATAATCAAAATACCATCAAATGCCTTCAAATCATCTAGAACAATCATCTGAACATACTGGGAGGACAGTCAAGGTGAACTAAAATATATTATATATTCACTTCCTGATCTGTCTGGACTGAATTCAATGATACTACTTATGATTTTAATCAGAGGAAAACAGATAATTCCAGAATAAGATTAAGGGCAATGGTGGGGAGTGGAAGGATAGAGGGGGTGAAATATAATTAGGGAGAAAACTTAGACCTCAGAACTTTGGCAGACCTGGTGACCTTCTGAAAACTCTCTCCCAATATTTGAGCTTCAGATGAAACCTGCATCTGATAAACACAGCTGTGGCTGGGTGCCAATTTAAGATCAAATGTCTACCAAGCAAGTGGCTGAAGCATTTTTTAAGATCTTGCAAAATCACTTAAAAAGAAAACTGAACTTCACATCATACTACCCTGCTCTTCCAGTACTGAAGTCTTCAAGATTCTCCAAAGTCTAAGCCACTGAAGTATTTTCCTTGCCCCAGTCTCATTCCTGATCATGCAATGTAAACTATAATAGAAAATTGCAACTGTTCGTTGTAACTTATTATCAACTCCAAATCAGGTTTGTTGATTCAATGAATCTCCTCCCTGGAGAAGCAAAAACTCCCACTTGAGAACCCATCCAAACTCAGCTGAAAATGTCATCTTGTCCTAGCTCTAAGATCAGATTGAAAGTAGCTTTTCCACTTCCCCAGGCACCATAGAAATTACCTCAAGCACTGACCACAGTGTTGCTTTTATCATATTTGAAATTTTCCATCACTGTATCTAGTCTCACCATGAGAAAGTAGGTAGGCTTTAAAGTAACCTTCCCCCACATAAAAAATGAGCTGACATATTCAAGCATCAAAGTTGTGCTTAGTTTGAAGCAAAACGCAGCTGGCTCTTATTTAAGAGTAATTCTCTCCTTAAAATCACGTGCGTTCTCACTTTTAGTTTATAGATTCTGTATTTGGGGTTCCAGGTAAGCATCCCCGTTAATTAGACACAAGCCAGTATTAACAGCAGCAACTACCACTGTGCAAATGAGATGCTACACAATGTCTGGTCTTTAAAAGTCAAGAACCTATGAGTTAACTAGAGGATCTAATCTAGCTTCTAATCAACCACATTAAAATAAATTAAATGCTCTTTCCTCTTCATGTTGCAAAACATAAAAATGTCATGCTTTGTAATTTGAGAATGACTGCTCTCATTTGATTCAGGAGATGGTGTAGTGTCTTTTAATTTCTTTATCAATATTATCCTAGACCAACAGATGGAGGATCAGGCAATTAAGGAGAAATGAGCATGTGCTGTGCTTATCATGCTTTTTTATTTTTTTTCCCTGAAGTTTGCTTACTGGAAGCTGTCTTGCCATGTCCACCAGACAGGGGTGTTGATAGCCAAGAAATGACAGAGGGAAAATTAAAGGGCTCAAGGAAATCCGATATATATTGTAGACTCAGGGACAGAAGACAGATACCCTCTCCTTTCTCAGTCTATTGCTTTATTGAAAAAATTTTATTCAAATAGACAGGTACCCAATAACCCTTGACTTTTTTCTTATATCCAGAAATTGTGACCTAGATTTTGCCAAGATAGTAGTTCAGTCAGCAAGCATTTATTGAGCACCTAATATATGTTCAGCACATTGCTAGGCTCTGTAGACACATGGGTGACAACTCAGTGGCCCCACCTACTACGGGAATCAGAAAACTAGTAAAAAAGACAAATAGTAAGGAAACTATTTCATTTTGTTGTTGTTGCTCAGTCACTCACTCATGTCTGACTCTTTGCAACCCCATGAAGTGCAGCATGTCAGGCTTCCCTGTCCTTTACCATCTCCTAGATTTGCTCAAACTCATGTCCATAGAGTTGGTGATGCCATCCAATCATTTCATCTCCTGTCGTCCCCTTCTCCTCCTGCCTTCAGTCTTTCTCAACATCATAGTCCTTTCCAATGAGTCAGCTCTTCGCATCAGGTGGCCAAAGTACTGGAGCTTCAGCTTCAGCATCAGTCCTTCCAATGAATATTTAGGGTTGATTTCCATTAGGACTTACTGGTTTGACCTTGTAGTTCAAGGGACTCTCAAGAGTATTCTTCAGCACCATAGTTCGAAAGCATGCTCAGCCTTCTTTATGGTCCAATCTCCCCATCCATAGTATACGACTATTGGAAAAACCATAGCTTTTGACTATTATGGACCTTTGTCAACAAAGTGATGTCTCTGCTTCTTAACAAGCCACCTAGGTTTGTCATAACTTTTCTTAATATCAAGGAGTTGAATTTTGGACCACAGCTCTAGGGATCAAGACAAGTTACATGCTATATCACGCTGGGTCCCAGCAAGAAACAGAAGTCCATTTCTGTAAGCAGATGGGTGACTTTAGTAAGGGATTATTTGTAAAGGTGTGGGCAGGATTCAGTCCCCTAAAAGGAAGCATGAAGCACTATAGGGTTGTGATACAAAAGAGTGGAGTCCTCTGAGGTGATAACAAAAAACAGAAGACTCGGGTCTGTAGCAGAGAGCCAGCTCTTACCCCCAGGTCCTCCTCCTTGACCTCACCCCATCCTACACACACTCTGAAAGGAGTAAGAAGACCATGCTTAGAGGATCCCAGAAGAACTTTCTGGAGGAGTTGGGACTTCCCTGGTGGCTCAGATGGTAAAAGAATTCATCTGCAGTGTGGAGACCCAGATTCAATTCCTGGGTCAAGAAGAGTCCCCTGGAGAAGGGAATGGCTACCCACTCCAGTTCTTGCCTGGAGAATTCCATGGTCAGAGGAACCTGGTGGGCTACAGTCCATGGAGTTGCAAGGAGTCAGATATGACTGAGTGACTAACACTTTTCAGTGACAGAAATGACTTGCCTCCATGGAGGAATACAACCAGCCCTTAGCAAACCAGCAGTGAGGGTAGGGGGAATAAACATCCTGACTTCACTCTCCTCCATCCTGACTCCCATTGGTAAATAAAGGGCCCAGATTAGGCACAAAGTTTGAGGAGGCCATCATCATGCCCTGGGGACCTCACGCCTTTCACCCTAAATCTGGCCCTGCCTGCATGGACCCAATTAAAGCCGGAGAGTAAGTCAGCCTGTGGATGCAGCCACACAGATCATAGAGGAGGCTGAGAGAGGACAGAGACAATTAACAGAAGAACATGTAGAATACATGTTTATAGCACACGTTTATTTTTCTAAATCAGATTATATCCGCTCTTAGTCTCCATCTACCTGGTTGGAGAGAAATTCAATTCCAGCAAATATTTTGGCCCCCTTCCCCTCCTGGTATGACAGAAGGGTCTTAGGAATGTGTGGTCAGAATAGGGGGAGAGGGTCCAGGTCTTGGTAGCTCTTGCCTCTGTAACTGTGCCCAGAACTACTCAATATTTGCCCACTTTAGGCATTTTCAGTCCAAGGGGGTCGCAAAGAGTCAGACACAACTTAGCAACTGAACAACAACAGATACTATTACACATAAAGTAGATAAACAACAAGGATTTATTGTATAGCACAGGGAATTATATGCAATATATTATAATAACCTATAATGGAACATAATCTGCAAAAAAAAATGAATCACTATGCTGTACACCTGAAACAAACACAATACTGTAAATTGACTATCCTTCAATCAATTAGTTACTCATTCAGTCAGTATCTCCTAACTCTTCTAGTTCAAGAGAATTCAGAAATTTAGCAACCTCTGTTTGGGGGTAGAAGGGGAGAAAGGAGTCCCTAACATGCCTTGTTATATGTGGTCTTCTCAATCATTCACTCTGTCACTAAACAATAACAGCTGTTGTCAGGAGACAAGGGTGAAGAAGGTTGCCAGGTGGGGGGAGGCAAGGCACAACCTGCACAAACTATGGGACAATTGGCTGCCGGCAGCCTAGGGAAATATGCGCAGAAGTCAGAGTACCTGACCTTGGCAGGTGTCCTCACTCATTTTGCAGGAGATCTTCCAAGTTTTCTTGGTAGCTGCCTTTTCATCTCTGCTAATGATGATAAACTGTTGCCTCAGGATCCAAAGCCAACTCTCTACACTGCCTATGGGTTTATCACTCTCATCAACCAACTATATATCCTAATTAGAAAACATAAATATCTGGTTGAGTACAAAAGCTCACAGGTGTTGTATTGATCCTGAGTGACACTGAAATCTAATTGACCAGGTTTCTGGTGGCAGTTCTCCTGGGGACCATATAACAAAGCTAGTAGTGGTTAAAAAAAAAAAAAAAAGAAACTGGAGAAAACAATTGCCACTTTGACCATGCACATGGTAGCCCAAGTTTAGAGCTGAATTAGAGAGCTTCAAACCTACAGGGGGACTTCCCTGGTGGCTCAGTGGTAAAGAATCCACATGCAAAGCAAGAGATGCAGGTTTGATCCCTGTGTCAGGAAGATCTTCTGCAGGAGGGCATGTCAACCCACTTCCCCATTTCAGTATTTTGCCTGGAGAGTCCCCATGGACAGAGGAGCCTAGCAGGTTATAGTCCATGAGGTCGCAAAGAGTTGGACATGACTCAAGCGACTGAGCACACACACACGAGGGACTGCCTGGCTGGGTTGCAATCACAGGATACAGCTAGTGCACAAGAGGTGTGCTGATGCGTGGGAATGACAAGGAAGAAATTCCCCAACCTCTTCTGCTTTCACATGCTCCTTTCCTTCCTCTTATCTCCTACTGGCTGAACCCAATGAGAAGAAGCTGGAAAGGGTGGTGGGAGAATATAGCCCCCAAAGACCAGCCTTAGTGGGTTCAGAACAGAGATCAGAACAAGAGGCAGGCGGATGGGCAGAGGGAAGATCATTCCAGCTATTTTTGCCTCCTCTATCCAGGCTCTAGAGATCCACTGAGCTCATCCAAACCTGACTGGGATCAGAAGTACGACTAAGAGAACAGAAAATGGTGTTTCCCCCCAGGAAGAGTATATCACAGTCATGTTTTTTTCAATAATTTTCAAGGATAACATATTGACACGGCTATAGGACTATAATATAAAGACATTATAAGAAAAATATGACATTGACCATGAGACTCATAAAAAAGAATTAAAGGCACCTTTTATTATGGTTTTATTCCCTTAACTATAAATGGTACAGGTACTGGACATTGGGTTACTGGAGAATATTCTATAACAGGACAGAAAGAAAGCATTTCTAAAAAATCAACCTTCCATAAGTACTCTTGTCAGTATATCAGACACAGTGAGGCACCATTCAGATTCCTTATCAGGAATCAAGATCTGAGAGCCCAGTTGCTGGGAATGGTGTTGGCAGACAGGTCTCAACTGCCAGTGTTCTCCAGGGTGCGGTAGCTTGAAGGGATACACTCACCCAAGGTCAGACAACTCTTCCCTATCCCAGAACAGCTCACATCCAAAGACTGATTAACACAGGCCTGTAAATGGGTTTCCCTGGTGGCTCAGATGGTAATGAATCTGGCCGCAATGCAATAGCCCTGGGTTTGATCCCTGGGTTGGGAAGATCCCCTGGAGAAGGGAATGGCTACCCACTCCAGTATTCTATCCTGGAGAATCCCATGGACGGAGGAGCCTGGCAGGCTACAGTCCATTAGCCTGTGTCCATTAGTCGGTGGACACAACTGAGAGACTTAGCATGCATGCATAAAGGGAGAGCTCTCTCACCCCAAGTAAGGACAGTTCTGAAGGTCTAGGCCATCTTCAAAACAGAACCTCCTTAGGAATGGCTCAGGCTTCCAGTAAGATTACATCTCAACCTGGCATTTCTCTCTGTATAATTTTGTTTCTTTCTCTTTCCTTCCATAGGTTGACCCCAAGAGCACTCAGAAAAGCCCTAAATTCTAATCTTCATTTCAAAGTCCCCTTTCCTAAAACCCAACCTGCATCACAGAGAGCCTCTAACAAATAACATTTGTATTTCTCAATATTGCTGAAATTGCCTGCTACTGCAAATCAGCTAAACAAAGGGATTATTTTGAGGCCGATATTTCATTAAACTCACTGCACGTTAGTTTCCCTTTTCCAAGTTTCTACTTTTGCTCTTGAAATGTACTTGAGAAAATTAATAGACTTGGATCCTTTGAAAAAAAAAGTCAAAGCACACTAAGTCTTGTACAAGGAAAACCAGAGTAGAAGGCAGCAGGGAGAACCGTTAAAAAGGAACGAATGACCTAAGAAAAACAAGTAGCAGAGCTATATCCACAAAACAAACAAACAAAAAAAAACCTTTAACTCTAAAAAAAGAAAGAGATGAAAGAGAATGTAATAAACTCAATAGATTTACAGGTCCAGTGAAAACCACACTTAACATGACTGTGGATACCTGGTCCCATGGACTTCTTGCACTGAAAATCTGCTTCTGTTAGGGATCAGAAACCTTTTCTTCTGGGGCAGTACCACCATAGGATACCAAATGGGTGCAAATTCCTTCCACACTTTCTGAGTCCTACCCTCAGAGCCTGTCAAGCCCAGAGAAGTCAAGACCCTGCTTTAGTTTGATGCAAATGGTCAATCCTGCAAAATGACAATAAATTCAAGTCATTTTCTGTGATAATAAAATAGTAATAACTAACTTTCAAGTGTTATCCATGTGCAAGACTTTATGCTAAATGCTTTAATAATATTTCATTTAAGGAGAAAAGGGAAGATGCTGAGAACTATACATCATGTATAAGGCTATGTCAGTTAGCAAATAATTATGGCTATCAGAAAAAAAGAAAGAAATCAAAGAGGAGACACAGTGGCTTCACAACGTGCTGAGTTGGCTGGGCTGAACAACATTTCCCAACATTGCTTTTCCTGAATGTTTCAGGTTAGGCTGGACCATAAGGTAGATTCTCATGAGAGACCTGGAGGGCATTCCTTCTGTAGCCCAAGCACACTGTTAGAGAGCATCTTGTTGACCTGAGACAGTAGCTGGGTCTTCAACTTCTCCATCTGTCCCCAAACCCTCCAACTCTGCTACAGTGATAGGCTCTACATATAGGCTAAGGCTTATATGATTTGAACTTCCCATAAGAACCAAAGAAGGGAGTGTACAAGTTTTCTTATCAGCCTGCCCAGGTGCAAGACAGAGGGGAAAAGGAGTGGTGGGGATTGAACACTCTCAGCTAAAACAAAAATGGAATCAATCTCTTTATTAGAAGCATCTTTGACTAATGGACCAGGGATGGGGGTTTTAACCTTATGACAAAGGGCCTAGGCTTCTCTAGAGCATTCACACTACCAGGATCAGAGGTAAGAAGAGTAGACATAGACTTCAGTCCATCCTGGTGTACTCTAGCTCACGCTTGTGGGTCCTAGCTTCATCTTCCTTGACCCCACTTTATATCCATCTTCCCTTCAGGATTTCCTTAGCTTTGGACTTCAAGCTCCAGGAGCATGTGCAAAGACAACAACGTTAGAAGAATACTTAACCAGCTCTCCCCAGTGCACATGGCCAAATTCCTAAAATAAATGTGTGTGTGTGTGTGTGTTTACACACTCCTGATTCTGCCTATAGACTCTAGAGAAATAGAAATAGAATCTAGAGAAATAGATTTAAGGGACTAGATCTGATAGACAGAGTGTCTGATGAACTATGGACGGTGGTTCATGACATTGTACAGGAGACAGGGATTAAGACCATCCCCAAGGAAAAGAAATGCAAAAAAAGCAAAATGGCTGTCTGAGGAGGCCTTACAAATAGCTATGAAAAGAAGAGAAGTGAAAAGCAAAGGAGAAAAGGAAAGATATTCCCATCTGAATGCAGAGTTCCAAAGAATAACAAGGAGAGATAAGAAAGCTTTCCTCAGCAAACAATGCAAAGAAATAGAGGAAAACAACAGAATGGGAAAGACTAGAGATTTCTTCAAGACAGTTAGAGATATCAAGGGAACATTTCATGCAAAGATGGGCTCAATAAAGGACAGAAATGATATGGACCTAACAGAAGCAGAAGATATTAAGAAGAGGTGGCAAGAATACACAGAAGAACTGTACAAAAAAGATCTTCATGATCCATATAATTACGATGGTGTGATCACTCACCTAGAGCCAGACATTCTGGAATGTGAAGTCAAGTGGGCCTTAGAAAGCATGACTACGAACAAAGCTAGTGAAGGTGATGGAATTCCAGTTGAGCTATTTCACATCATGAAAGATGAGGCTGTGAAAGTGCTACACTCAGTATGCCAGCAAATCTGGAAAACTCAGCAGTAGCCACAGGACTGGAAAAGGTCAGTTTTCATTCCAATCCCAAAGAAAGGCAATGCAAAAGAATGCTCAAATTATTGCACAACTGTACTCATCTCACATGCTAGTAAAGTAAAGCTCAAAATTCTCCAAGCCAGGCTTCAGCAATCCGTGAACTGTGAACTTCCAGATGTTCAAGCTGGTTTTAGAAAAGGCAGAGGAACAAGAGATCAAATTGCCAACATCCGCTGGATCATTGAAAAAGCAAGAGAGTTCCAGAAAAACATCTATTTTTGCGTTATTGACTATGCCAAAGCCTTTGACTGTGTGGATCACAAGAAACTGTGGAAAATTCTGAAAGCGATGGGAATACCAGACTATCTGACCTGTCAGGAAGCAACAGTTAGAACTAGACATGGAACAACAGACTGGTTCCAAATAGGAAAAGGAGTACATCAAGGGTATATATTGTCACCCTGCTTATTTAACTTATATGCAGAGTACATCATGAGAAATGCTAGGCTGGAAGAAGTACAAGCTGGAATCAAGATTGGTGGGGGAAATATCAGTAAGATATGCAGATGACACCACCCTTATGGCAGAAAGTGAAGAGGAACTAAAAAAGCCTCTTGATGAAAGTGAAAGAGGAGAGTGAAAAATTTGGCTTAAAGCTCAACATTCAGAAAACTAAGATCATGGCATCTGGTCCCATCACTTCATGGCAAACCGATGGGGAAACAGTGGAAAAAGTGTCAGACTTTATTTTTCTGGGCTCCAAAACCACTGCAGATGGTGATTGCAGCCAGGAAATTAAAAGACGCTTACTCCTTGGAAGAAAAGTTATGACCAATCTAGATAGCATATTGAAAAGCAGAGACATTACTTTATCAACAAAGGTCCGTCTAGTCAAGGCTATGGTTTTTCCAGTGGTCATGTATGGATGTGACAGTTGGATGGTGAAGAAAGCTGAGCGCTGAAGAATTGATGCTTTTGAACTGTGGTGTTGGAGAAGACTCTTGAGAGTTCCTTGGACTGCAAGGAGATCCAACCAGTCCACCCTAAAGGAGGTCAGTCCTGGGTGTTCACTGGAAGGACTGATGTTGAAGCTGAAACTCCAATACTTTGGCCACCTCTTGCAAAGAGTTGACTCATTGGAAAATATCTTGACACTGAGAAGGATTGGGGGCAGGAGGAGAAGGGGACAACAGAGGATGAGATGGCTGGATGGCATCACTGACTTGATGGACATCTGTTTGGGTAGATTCCAGGAGTTGGTGACAGACAGGGAGGCCTGGAGTGCTGCGATTCATGGGGTTGCAAAGAGTCGGACATGACTGAGCAAATGAACTGAACTGAACTAATTCTGCCTAGCGGACTGAACTCTGATTCAGAAACCCCAAATCTTACTTGTTTGGGGGATGGGAACATGCATCAAAAAAGGTTTAGTTTCTTTGACCATGTGATACTCTCCTTTAGCATGTTTGATGATTCTCACTGGGCTCCCAATTAAGAATGTGAGTGTTCAAGTTCCCTGCACCTACATTTATATTCTCTGTACTACAGTTCAGCTGAACTACTGGTAGCTCTCTGACCAGACATTCATATTCTCATACCCAAAATGCAATGGTCTGGGGAGAAGGCCAAGTCCAACCACCAGAGCAAAGACCCTGGCTAACTGTACTCTGATAGCCATGATCACCTTGTTTGTCTGGCAGTGTGTACGAGCCCCTTGGGCAATCTTCCATCTTTATTAGTCTCATTTTGAGAAGCAAGAGATCATGTGTACAACTGGTGAGATTTTTCTTCTCAAAGAAAGATTCTAGACATTGTATCTTAATCACTACATATTTTTTTTTATTAAATCCAACTCTCAAGGCCCTCACCATGCAGTATACTTTCTAACTTTGAGATCACAGGGTCTAACTGCGTCAGTTATGCTATCTACGTGTGGGTGGATTTCTTCCCTTTCATTTTCCTGTATTACTTACCATATTAAAAGCACATTGTTTTCCTACAATGCCCAATCTGTGCCAAGTGAAGATTTTTCATACTTGCAGACAGAATTTAAAACTGCCAGGATTTAAAAGCTCAAGTGCTTATCAAGGCAAATGATTATAGTCATTTATGTAATTTTTGTTGACAGTTTTCTATAACTTTGGTCTCCATGCCATAAAAATTAATGGCTATAAGTTGCTTTATGGTCCCACAGAGATGAACAGTGAAAGAAAGAGGAAAAAATACATGCTCTGTTAGGGGATATGGTGAGAACTGATCATGTGAGTAAAAATCCAGATTAAAATCAATGCTATTAACAGGGGAAAAAAAGAAAATGGAATAAAAAAGCATTAAACAAATTATACCAAGGGAGAAATATAAACTCTACATTAGACAGGTCTGTTAATAAAAAGATAGAATACTAAATTATTATGACTCTAAACTTAGCTGAATGATTGTAGTCATTTTTCAACTCCTGCTTACCAAGTCAAATTAGAAAAATAAACTTGCACAATGAGAATATAGGAAATACTGCAAAGTAAGTATTGGCAAAATGCAGGTGAGGCATATTTAGAGTAAATGTGAACATAAACATTTGGTCTGGATGATATGCATCCCAGCACAACAAGAAAATTAGCAAACATCAATTGAATTGCTTATAATTGTCTTTAAACAAAGCACTCAAGACACACCATGAGATTAGAGGAAGATAGATGTGCTATTATTCCACAGAGCAGATGACAATGGCTGAGCCAGCTATTGTAATTCAGAGACTCTACCTTAGCAATATAATGAAACAAATATAATAAAATGAAAAATCTTTAAACAGTTAGAACACAATGGGATCATAAGCAAAAGATTAGATGGGCTTACCAAGAAAATATCACATTAGACTGAAGTAATAGATTTTTGCCAACAAATTAGAAAATCAATGACCGAAGGAAATGAAGTAAATGTTTCATAATTGGCCTTTGGTGAAGCTCATGACAAAATTTCATACAATTCTACATCTTAAATTGGTTTGAATATGCTTAGAGATGAATATAGTCACCTGAACTGAAAATTGGTTGCCTGGTTGAAGGAATATGCCTAGAAGGCTCTGACGAGGATGAGTACTTATAACTTTTAATACTCCTGGACTTTCCTATTTCTTTCAAGGCCTTGATGAATCTGAGGGTAGGTTTATAGATTCAGGCAATACCCAAACACAAGCCACTTAATTTCATATTTTTAGCCAAATGAACAGAGGTGCATCTATCTGAAGAAGACAGATGTAGAAGGAAATGAAAGAAATGGAGAAAAATACAACACTTCTGATAGAGGCATTAAGTACATAATGTTGGCTGTTTCTGATGATAACTATGTAAACAGACGGAGATAGGGCTTGTTTGGGCTTTTCCTTTACTTTGGTTGAGTTACCATCTGAACAAATTCTGGATTAAAAACCACTAAGACCTTGACCCTTAAATGATCCCCCCTCATGCCCCCTTTTTTTTTTTACTGCTCAGCTACTCTTCTCATTCTCTCATGTGAGCATCCTTCCTGTCCATGGAAAAGAGCTGGTAGGAAGCTACCCAAAGATGTACTTTGTGCAACAATAAAGGCCAGAGACCTGTTCTGGTTTCAAAAACCAGGTGAAAGTAAGAAAATTAGAGACTAGGAGTTGGTCCTCCCTCATCTGGCAGGTGGGAACTGGTGAAGAACAAAATTCATCCTGCAGTATCCCAGGGTGTGAGTTAGGACCTCTCATTCACTGGAAAACAAAAGCAATGAATGAATAAGTAGTAGGATTTTGTAAGACGCCTAAAAATTAGGTCACCTAATCTGATACAGAAAGTAGGAGAAACCATGGAAATAGATAAGCTGAGTGGCAGAGAAGGAGGCTTGAACTAGCTTAGAGGATCAGCAGGAGATCATCTGGGATTTAGGAAAGAAAGCAGGGGAAAGAATGTACTAGGCAGAAAAAACGCTACATGTAAAGATACAGAAGCAAGTGCATGCTGAGGTTCAGGGCAGCTGTAGGCAATCTGGTGTTAGATTGACAACACACCCAGCACTCCCCACATCCCATGGCTTACAGGACCTGCGTGGTCTGGCCCGTGTCTAATTCTCTCTCCTACTTCCTTGCTGCAAGTCCTGCTGGGAGACAATTCCCTACAGACCTCTCAAGTTTCTGCATTTCTTGCAAGCAGAGGTACTTACCCTTCCGTTTCAGACTGTCTTTCCAAGGGTTATTGTATACGGCATTGTCCTGGAAGTTACAGATGATGTCTCCTTCTGGGGTAGGTTTGTGTACATATTGTCCAGTGTAATAAAAACAACATGTACCTCCAGACCGAAGGAAATGGCAACCCTCTCCAGTATTCTTGCCTGGAAAATCCCATGGACTGAGGAGCCTGGGAGACTATAGTCCATGGGGTTGCAGAGAGTCAGACAGGACTGACTACACAAGCATGCCCTCCAGATCAAAGGTCAAGCAGGTCTATTTCCCATTTTAAAAGGCTCAGATTCCCAAAGCTCAGGATTCCTCAATGGTGACAAACTCACCATGTGTTCAGCCCCACTGGGCCTCTCCATGTCGCCTCTGTGAAACTCAGGTGATGGGTAGGGGGAATGAGGCAACAAGAAGCTCTTGCTGTTTGATGTGTCAGGACTAATAGAAATTTTGTCTCTGATTCTGAGATATTTTGTCTTCTGTCAGCATCTATAAGATGTGGCAGGCTAACATTTTTGGGTATACCACAATTGTGGGCCACAAAATATACTTTTACACATTTGAAAGACTAGAATTAATATAAAATTTGTTCTTATCCCACAATGGAATTAAAATATAAGTCCAGGAACAGAAATATAGCTGAAAATTTCCCCAAATATTCAAAGGTTAAACAAAACACTTCCAAATGACACAAGGACCAAAGAAGAAGTTACAAGAGAAATGAAAAAGCATTTTGAACTAAACGAGCACAACTAAAGGAAAAAGACAATGAAATTGAGAAAAGACAGTCTTTTTAGAAGTGGTGCTAAAACAACTGGATGTCTACATGCAACAAACAAATAAACAAACAAAAAATCCTATATACACAGGCCTTCTACCTTTCACAAAAATTACCTCAAAATGGATTGTAGCCCTACAAGTAAAATGCAAAACTATAAAACTTCTAGAAAAGAGCAAAGCAGAAAATCTATATGAACTTGTGTTTGGTGGTGAGTTTTCAGATACAACACTAAAAGCATGATTCATGAAAGGAAAAATTGGTAAGTTGGAGTTTATTAAAATAAAAACTTCCTGCTCTATGTAAGATGCTATTAAAAGAATGAAAAGTCAAGCTAGAGTCTTGGAGAAAATATTTGGAAAATGCACATCTGATAAAGGAATTGTACCCAAAACATACAAAAAATTCTTACAATTCAACACTAGGAAAATAAACAACCCAGTATTTTAAAAAATGGACAAAAGATCTGAACAGACTCTTCACCAAAAATGATACATGGAACAAGTCAGAATAGAAAAATCTATATGATAAAAGAATCTAAAAAGACTATACACACACATATACACACACATGTGTATATAGTATGGGCTTCTCAGGTGGCTCAGTGCTAAAGAATCTGCCCGCCAAGTAGGAGATCCCTGTGTCAGGAAGATCCCCTGGAGAAGGAAATGGCAATCCACTTCAATAATCTTGCCTGGGAAGTCCCAGGGACAGAGGAGCCTGGTGGGCTACAGTCCATGGGGTCACTAGTCAGACTTGACTTAGGAACTAAACAACCACCCCCAAATAATCACTTTGTTACATACCTGAAACTAACAAAACATTGTAAATCACTTATACTCCAATAAAATAAAATAAAGCATATGGAAAGATGCTCAACAGCATTTATCGTTAAGGAATTACAAATTAAAACATTTGTAACTTTACAGAGGAAAATTCTGACAAATGCTATCTTAGCCAGACAATCTGTGTTAAAGATGCTGTTCAGTCACTCAGTCGTGTCTGACCAGAGATGTCATATTGATTGTCCTCTACCCTAAGTCTAATCATGAGCAAAACACCAGACAGCTCCCAAATAAAAAGCATTCTATAAAATACAAAAAATCCTCAAAACTGTCATGGTAATCAAAAACAACAAAAGTCTGAGAAGTTGTCACAGTGAAAGGAACCTAATGAGACATGCAATGTAATACTGAATCCTAGATGGGATCTTGGAAGTGAAAAAGGAACATCAGGAAAAAACTAGCAAAATTTGAATTAGTATGGACTTTTAATAACCATGTATCAATATCATTACTTGTAGCAAATGTACCATACAAAATTTTTTTTTAGTCTCTAAGTCGTGTGGGACTCTTTTGCGACCCTATGGACTGTAGCCCCCCAGGCTTCTCTGTCCATGGGATTTTCAAGGCAAGAATACTGGAGTGGGTTGCCATTTCCTTCTCCAGGGAATCTTCCCAACCCAGGGATCAAACTTGAGTCTCCTTCATTGGCAGGCAGATTTTTTACCACTGAGCCACCAGGGAAACTATACTAATGTTACATGTTAACAATAGGGGAAATTGGGTATGGGGTATATGAAAATTCTCTCGACTATTTTTTTCAATTTTGAAAAAAAAGTTTTGCCTTTTTATAAAGCCTTGTTTAATGGATAGGGAGCTTCAGTGTTTCAAGATGAAAAAGTTCTGCAGCTCTGTTGTATAATAATATGAATATACTCAATATTACTGAATTGTACACTTAAAAATGGTTATGATGGTAAATTTTATTTTATTTGCTTTTTACCACAAGTAAAAAGGTTAATAAAGGGCTTCCCAGGTGGCGCTATTGGTAAATAAACTACCTGCCAATGCAGGAGACAAAAGAGATGCGGGTTCGATCCCTGGGTGGGGAAGATCCCCTGGAGGAGGGCTGGCAACCCACTCTAGTACTCTTGCCTGTAAAATCCCCATGGACAGAGGAGCCTAGAGTCTCAAAGAGTTGGACATGACAAACCAGTTAGCATGCACACAAAAGTAAATAAAGTTTTTAAAGCCTCATTTCACTTTTAGAACAAAAGAGTTTCTCGTACTCTTCAATTAATTAAATATTAAAAAATAAATATTAATTATTAAAATACTATAGTAATTATTAGTGTAGCTCTTAGCATCAGTGGAATGCTTAATGTATTTAGGAGCTATGCTAAGCATTTAAAACAAATTCTTCAGTTGAAACCTCACAACAACTCCATTAGGTGGGTATTGTTACAGCTGGCCTTTAAACAATGTGGAGGCTGGGGTGCCAACTGTCCACCATTCACACACTTGAAAATATTAATACATGTATAACTTGATAGCTACCCTCCCTCAATATTCTGGGTTCCACATTCCTGGAGTCAACTGCAGACTGTGTTGTACCTATTTGGCGAAAAAGAGAAAAAAAAAAAACCCACCTGTGCAGTTCAAACCCATGTTGTTCAAGGGTCCAATGTCCTATGCTTCCCATGTTACAGGTGGTATATATGAAACCTTAAGTAAACTGCTGTGGTCACAATGCTAGTAAACAGTTCTAATTTCCAAAACAACTTGACACCAAAAATTCACATTCATAGTCACTTTGCTGTATTTGCAAATGTCACCTGCAGCAGTTCACAAACCCCCAGGTATTAAAAACAAACCAACAAAAAGCCCACAAGAGTAAACGGATGAATACATGCCAAGCCAGCAGAGCAGCCAGCTACTGACTTTGAATGCCTATGCATTTGTCATAATGGCATGCACACTGTTTGGACCATTTTATAGATTACTGGTCCCCACTGTGATCCCATTACTACCAATATTGGCCACTGTGATATAAACCATGCTCCATCACTCACCCATATTCAGTTTATCTTATAAAAACTGGAAGGAAAAAAATGTTATACCTTATAGACTGAAAAAAATCCTAATGGTAGTTCAGTTGAACCTTGAACATGGCTTGAGAACTGCATGAGTCCATTTACTGTAAGTAAGTAAAGAAGACCTGTAAGTACAGTACTAACTTGATCCCGGGTTGGTTGAATCCGTGAATACGGAGCCGCTAATATGGAGGAATCGTAGGTAGGAAGGGATCCTGATACAAGGACCTACTACCATAAATTATAGGAAAATTTTCCACAGCTCAGAGGATTGGCACCCCTAACCCCCGGGTTGTTCAAGGATCAACTGCACATTTAAACAGGCGCTGTATTCCCAGGAAAATTAGACTATAAAAAGTGAAAATGAAAGTCGCTCAGTCATCTCCGACTCTGTGACCCCATGAACTATGGTTGGTCCATGGCATTTTCCAAGCCAGAATCCTGGAGTGGGTAGTCTTTCCCTTCGCCAGGGGATCTTCCTAACCCAGGGATCGAACCCATGTCTCCCGAATTGCAGGCGGATTCTTTACTAGCTGAGCCACAAGGGACGCCTAAGAATACTGGAGTGGGCAACTTATCCCTTCTCCAGCGGATCTTCCCGACCCAGAAATTAACAGGGGTCTCCTGCATTGCAGGTGGATTCTTTACCAACTGAGCTATCAGGGAAGCCCTCAGGCTATAAAAGTTCCATCCTAAATATCTTCTCTTAAGAAGTAGAAGAATATTTGAACAAAGAGGAAAGAAATGCCTTTAAATAAACTTTTCACTTTGTTTAAAAAGACCTGTATTTACTTGTCTAAGAAGCTCCATGCCATGTCAGGCATGCGCTGTGACTAATTGGGAAACAACTGATGTTTGTGAAACTTTATAGTGTTCTCCTGGCATTTAGAAAGAGGCAAAAAGCTCCTATGAGGCTAAACTGGATAATTCCTTGCAGGTTAAAGTTGGAAACATTTGAGGAAAACATTTCAAACTCTGCCTAATGCAAAAATCAGCACCAGTGCTGACTTTTAATATGGAAAACCATCAATCGCTAAAGTAAGTCCCTGTTTGGGATGGAACCATGAAAAACCATGGAACCATGAAAAACCATTTCATGTTTCATGAATGGAACGTGAAAAAAATGCATAAATAATTTTGGATGGAAAGAGTGAACATGTTTTCTAACTTTGAAAGGGCTGCAGAATGTTAAGTCATAGTCCAAACTCTATGATACTTTTTTTTCCCCATCAGCTTGCAGTAATTTGAATCCTAAAGATTCTCATGTGAAAGGAACGCATAACCTCTGTTAACCAGGGTTCAAACTTCAATAGAGTTATTAGCTCCACCTTATTATGTTAGTTGAAATTTCTCAATCTTTATTGGTGTTTTTTCCTCTGATTCCCCAGGATTGAGATAAGTGTGTTAAAATTTTCTATTATTAGTGTATTTCTATTTCATATCTCTAGTAGTTTCTGATTTTTGAAAGTCGTTGCTGTGTTACTGGAGGAATGGGTGATAATGGTAATTTTGCATTTTCTTTGTGATTTTCAGACTTATAAAATATCTTTTAATATTTTTGATCTTCATCCTATTTTGCCTATATTGGCTTGTGATTTTTCAATTGCAATTGCCCAGCCTTTTCACCTTTGAAATTATTTAATTTTAGGTATGTCCCTTTTAAACAGTGGAGAGCCAGATGTTGCTCTCGGGGGGCAATTTGAAAATCCTTTATATTTTTATCTTTTTTTTTTTTGGTAACAACTGAAATGAGCCCAATATGATCTATATGCTTGATCTCAGTTCTGTCATATTGTTTTATGATATTTTTATGAAATGTAGAAAGTTGTTCACTATGTGAACATTTTCCTTACCCCTTTCCTTTTTTAAGATGCATATTTAAGTATTTGATAGTAAAATAACATAATGTCCAAGGTTTTCTTTAAAATACTTCAACCATAAAAGTGGTGGTGGGAGGGCTACAGATGTACAGATCATGCTGATGGTTATTGAAGGTAGATACTAGGGTTCATTGCAGTTTCTACTTTTAGGTATGTTTGGAAACTTTCGTTTTCAAGTGTTTTGCTTTTTAAACAGTTATAAAATGTTTTGTCTGTTTTAATTTATATGAAGTTTGTGTGTTTTTTAAATTTACTTTCATAATAGCCAAGTTGTATCTTCGTGAACATAGACCTGAAATAATTAAAACTTAAGAGCTTCATAAAAAGAAGTGTTAGTCTCTAAATCAAATAAAGACTCTCTCTATTGCCCCAAGCTCTGCAGTAAATTATACATACTGTAAATGAGCACAGCTTCTTTTAAACTTACAAGAAACAATTTTGTCTTTGTGATAGTTTTACAGCTACATCCAACAGCCTATAAAAAGCCTGTCTTAATGCGGTTCCCATGGTGACAGCAGATAATATATGTGTCCATTAAATTTGGAAATGTAATGAAGTGTAATAAATATCTACTTCAGAAAAAATACACTTCTCAGCATATTTTTATTAATTAAAATATTGCATTGAGCATTTTTCATGTCTGCATGCCTGACAGCAAATAAAAGCTTTGCAACAGATTAACTGTGACTCTTGAGTTTCATCCAATATTAATTGGTACAAAATAAGAAAGGCATTTTTGCAGAGAAAATATTTTGACTGGTAGCCCAGAGTGATTAATGGATAAACAGTTATGCTTCCTGAACTGTGCATATACCATTTCAAATGCCACCAGCAATACGGATTTTGACATTTGTGTCTACAGGGGTAGAAACAGACTAGAAAGTGGATATCTGTAAGCCCTGGGGAAGAACTTCCTTATTGATGACTCCCTACTCCATCCTTGCAGAGAGTGTGACTATTTTGCTTCTGGGGGAGGTATGGTATAATAGAAATGGTTGAAGAAAACCCTGCACCAAATGGAGACACAGATGTAGAGAATAGACTATGGCTAACACAGAGGGAGTGGAATGAATCAGGAGATTGGGATTGACATATATACATGAGTATGTATAAAATAGGTAACTAATGAGAACCTTGAAGCAGTAAATGGCAGCCCACCCCAGTACTCTTGCCTCAAAAATTCTATGGACAGAGGGCGTGGTGGGCTACAGTCCATGGTGTCACAGAGTCAGATACTAGTTGAGTGACTAAGCAATGAGAACCTACTCAGTATAGCATAGGAAACTCTACTCAGTGCTTTGTGGTAACCTAAATGAGAAGGAAATCCAAAAAAGAGGGGATATATGTACCGCTGAGTCCCTTCGCTATACAGCAGAAATTAACACAACATCATAAATCAACTATACTTCAGTACACATTAAAAAAAGAAAAGAAAACCCTGCGTAAACTCAACTAACAACAACAAAAGCAAAGAAAAAAAATCACCTTAGTGTACGACGAGAGGCAAAGAAGTTAAGAAAAAAAGTGGGGGTAGAGGAGAGGGGATCAAGGAATAATAAGCAAAATCACTCTCATGTTCTACTTTGTTTTGTTTTTTAAACTTTAAACTTTTTATTTTGTATTGGGGTATAGACAGTTACAAAGTTATAGCTTCCCTGGTGGCTCAGACGGTAAAGCATCTGCCTATAATGCGGGAGACCTGGGTTCAATCCCTGGGTCGAGAAGATCTCCTGGAGAAGGAAATGGCAACCCACTCCAGTATTCTTGCCTGGAAAAATCCTATGGACAGAGGAACCTGGTAGGCTACAGTCCATGGGGTCGCAAAGAGTCGGACATGACTGAGGGGATCCAGTAATAATACCAATAGCCAGTTAAAACACTGTGGTAGTTTCAGGTGAACAGTGAAGGGACGCAGCCATACATGTACATGTATACATTTTCCTCCAAACTCTCCTTCCATCCAGGCTGGCACATAACACTGAGTAGCGTTCCATGTGCTGTAGAGTAGGACCTTGTTGGTAATCTATTTTGAATAGAGCAGTGTGTACATGATCCTCCCAAACTCTCTAACTCTCCCTTTCCCCTCACTCCCCACCAGCAATGATAAATTCATTTTCTTAATCTCACATTCTACTTTGGATGGCTAAAATCTGAAGCAGGAGAGTAAAGAGACATTCTAGGGATGATGAGGAATAGAAAACTTCAGATGAGGAATAGAAAGGTCTCAACTACTTCCATCTGAGCTCCTCTCTGTGTCTGTCTTCCCAAATTAACAACATCTCAATGGCTTTGGCATATTTTAAATCATATTAAAAACATATGTGAAAAGTGTGCATGGCTTCCACTCACCTTCTCCCCAAATCAACAAGAGTATGAGTTGCCTCTCATATATTAAGTTAATCTAAAATATATTTGCTTTTTGAGTTCTTGGGTAATTGCAATGAAATAATTATGGGAATCTTGACTTTCCTGGTTGCTGTTCCATGAAATATACCCAACCAATTTAAACCACATTGAGCAACTATTCAGTCGAAGAACTAATGTGCTGGACTTACTAGGTCATAAACTCTCTCTCCTAATTTCTTTTTCAGAGTACTCATATAGGAGTCTCTTTACTTAACCACACCTTGATATCCTAGCCACGTTTATATGAATTACAGAAAATATCTGAAAATATCATTATACCCACTTGAAACAATGCCATACTCAAAGATGAAAGGAAATGCTCAGGCACAGTATTTGTACCAAACCCATTACTGAGGGCAGAATGTCAGTATTATATTACTATCAGATGGTACTTATTTGCCTAGCTGTAGCAGAGAAGGCAATGGCACCCCACTCCAGTACTCTTACCTGGAAAATCCCATGGACAGAGACAAACCTAGTGGGCTGCAGTCCACGGGGTCGCTAAGAGTCAGACACGACTAGAGGGCCTCACTTTCACTTTTCACTTTCATGCACTGGAGAAGGAAATGGCAACCCACTCCACTGTTCTTGCCTGGAGAATCCCAGGGGGCGGAGCCTGGTGGGCTGCCATCTATGGGGTCGCACAGAGTCGGACACAGCTGAAGCAACTTAGCAGCAGCAGCAGCAGCAGCAGCAGCAGCAGAGAGAAAACAAACAATGGCAATCCACAAATGTTTGGAAGCTCTCTAAAACAAGCTTTTTTTTTTGCTACTGGCTCAGAAGGTTTTTTTGGAAGTAGGGAACTCTTAAGAGTTGCACATACATCAAGTCAATAATGGAAAGCAAAAGAGATGAGGAAACTGAAGACCTTCCAAATCTGAAGGCTCTCAGGGCCATGAAACACAGCCAACTGCCAAAAGCTACTGCTCTCTTGGCAAGGCAGCATATGCGAGCATGCTCCTTTCACTAACCACGTGGAGTGATTCTCTACCAAAATATATCAGAGGGCTCTTTGAGAGAACCCTAGTTGGTTCCCTGATTTCCAACATGTAACACTCCAGCTCTTGTCTGATCCAAAGTCCTTCTAGTCCCTAGTCCCTAATGTTTCATCTCACATTGAAGGCACTTATCAGACTATCTATAATGGTCTCCTTGTTTATGCCTGCCACCTACCAGACTGTGAGCCTCCTGATGGTGAGAGTGAAAGTGCTAGATGCTCGGTCATGTCTTACTCTTTGCGACCCCATGGACTGTAGCCCGCCAGGCTCCTCTGTTCATGGGATTCTCCCAGGCAAGAACACAGGAGTAGGTTGCCATGCCCTCCTCCAGGGGATCTTCCCAACCCAGGGATCAAACTCACATCTCCTGTGTCTCTTTCACTGACAGGCAGATTCTCTACCACTGAGCCACCTGGGAAGCCCTCATTATCTGGAGAGCAGATACATGAAGAGGCCTACTTTATTCTCTGTACTTGACTATTTGAAATATTGCTGAATTGTTAAATTTGAATATAGAATAAGAAAACACATATACCTAGTCACCAGTTCTGCCTATCTGTATCCATTTACTTAATCATTTATTCTTTTTTCTTAAAAATATTTCTCTTTATTTATTTATAGATCTTTGATCTTTGGTGTGACATGCAGGATCATTAGCTGCAGCATACAAAATCTTTGTTGTGCCATGTGGGACTTAGTTCCCTGACCAGAGATCAAACCCAGACCTCCTGCATTGGGAGCACAGAGTCTTAGCCACTGTGCCACTGGATCACTAGGGAAGTCCTTTTCATTCATTCTTAGCATATTTTTTCAGTGCCTGTATAGTACCAGGTTTGTGGTAGGCATTGGGCAAGAAGTAATGAATAAAACAGAAATTGCTTTTGCACTCTTGGAACTTACATTCTATTGGACTTGGGAAAAGACAATAAACTAGTAAATGAATACAGACACCAGGCAATCTTGGGTTTTAGTAGTGCTTGTAAAGAAAATAAACCAGATGATATAAGAGAGTGACTAGAAGGAGAGAGTGTATATATTTCTGGTAGACAGGGAAGGCCTCATTGAGGTGGTAACTTTGACCAGGATAAATGTAGAAGAGGAAAGAGAGGTCATGGGTAGCCTATGAAGGCAGGAAAGGGCTGGAAAGGGCAGGAAAGGACCATGGAGGGACTTAATGGATGCTGCAAGGAATTCAGATTTCATCACAGTGCCAAGAGAAACAATGGGAATGTTATAAGGAGGGAAGTGACCCAATCATATTTTTAGGGAAGACCACCATTGTTGTTGGGTAGACAATGGAAGGTGAAGTCCAGAGAGGAAGCAAAGAATCCTTTAGGAAAACTGGGTTACATTTACTTTAATGGCTCTCAGTCAGGGACAACTTTGCTTCCAAAAGGACACTTGGCAATGTGTGGAAACATTTCTGGTTACCAAAACTAGGGGAGAGGTGTGCAGCTGGCATCTAGTGAACAGAGGCCATGGATGCTGCTAGAAGTCCTACAACATACAAGGCAGCCCTTGTCAACAAAGAGCTATCCATCCAGTGGTGCCAAGGTTGAGAAACTTTGATTTTCTCTACGCAGATCTGCTCTTTGACTTCAGGAGACTGCATGACAGAAGCAATGGGAAAACAAACAAACCAAGATATATACATTCTAAGGGATGTGTCTTCATGGGAAGCAAAGAGGCAAACTATGAAAACGAAAGAACAAATAAAAAGAAGCTATAAATTTAAAAGTCAGTCAAAACATGGAGTCATTCACTTCTGTACCAAAACAAAGACGCTTTCCTTTTGAAACCAGCTGAACACCCTTTAATTTCCCACTGCATCCTTGATACGGTGACGCTCACTGGGGAAAAAAAAAATACACAGCTGGGACTTCCCTGGTGGTCCGGCAGTTAAGACTCTGTGCTCCCAAAGCAGGAGCCCAGGTTCCATCCCTAGCCAGGGAACTAGATCCTGCATGCTTCAACTAAAAAGACCCCATGTGCCACCAGACCCAGTATAGCCAAATAAATAAACAAAAATAAACAAACAAAGACTTTAAAAACATACAAAATTTCTTTCAAAAACACACAATTATTTTTTTCCTTTAATTAAACTAAATAGCATTCCACTTAGATTGCATTGTGTTAACACTTAGAAATCCTTAGTGAGTAGCATTCTTCTCCTTGGGTGTGTCTTCTTGTCAATAACCTTATGATGTGCCTTCAGAAATTTGAGCACTTTATTAATTAGTGATTAGGATTAAAATTTTTGTCTGACAACACCTGGGCCTTTTCTATTAATATTCTGAAAACAGAGATAGCAGTCTACCTTGAACCATACCGTCAGATATGTTCATCTAGGTTAAGCTGGATTTTTCCTTTTTCATGCAGATTGATGTGATGGGATTTGCCCAACAAATTATTATGCTGAGACTCAGAGAAGGCTTCACACGCAAAGGGAGCCCCTGGGATGCTGTTATCACTCTTTGAAGGACACTTGACTTTCACCGAACATCTGCTTTGCTTAATGTACCTCTACTAAATGACAGCACCTGAACTGAATATTTTAAGGGAAGAAGGCAACCAGCAAAACACCATTTGGAAAACCCCAGGATCTTTGCCAGGAGGCTAAAATACAGTTGACCCTTGACAAAAAAAATGGGTTTGAACTGCGAGGGGCCACTTACACACAAATTTTTTTCAAAAACACATATAGTACAACACAGTAGTACTGTGGTCCTTTGAACCCACGAACGTGGAACCTCGGATTCAGAGAACAGAAGGAGAACTGTGGGACTTAGGGCTTCCCAAGTGGCTCAGTGGAGGAATCCACCTGCCATTGCAGTAGAAGCCAGAGGTGAAGACTCGAGCACTGGGTCAGGAATATCCCCTGGAGTAGGAAATGGCTACTCACTCCAGCATTGCTGCCTGGAAAATTCCATGGACAGAGGAGCCCAGCAGGATACAGTCCATGGGGTAGCAGAGTTGGACAAGACTGAGCATGCACACACTACACCCACAGCTACCCTTTTAAGTGAATGATCAGAGAAGAACATAGAGGTTTATGAGTAAGGGTAATTGTTGCAAGACTAAAATAATAGTGTGAAATGATAACAACAGTCAGAAATGTAAATGGATTATAGTTAATTTATTCCTATGCTATACATATTACTATATATTATTATAGTTAACATAGATAGGGAAGATCCCCTGGAGAAGGAAATGACAACCCAGTATTCTTGCCTGGAGAATTCCATGGACAGAGGAGCCTAGCAGCTACAATCCATGGGATCACAAAGAGTCAGACACAATTCAGTGACGAATGCTTTCACTTTCATAGTTAACCTAAAATATGACGTATTAGTAACTTATTAAAAATCAAGTTTTCAGGACAACATTCAAGATAGAATTCACTACTGTATTCTTAGAACTTAGAATAGTTCCTGGTACATTATATTAAGCCCTCTTAACACTTGTCAAGTAAAAGAATATAACACTGAATGTAAGAGGGTACAAATAATCTTTTTCAACATGATGCAAATTCTCTTGTAAGTATAATTCAGATAGACACATGGATAGACCCCTACCTATGCACAGAAAGAGATCTGAAAGGAACCACTGAGAATTATTTACAATTGAAGAAATTAGGGAAAACCACTAAACCATTCAGGTATGACCTAAATAAAATCCCTTATGATTATACAGTGGAAGTGAGATAAGGGACTAGATCTGATAGACAGAGTCCCTGATGAACTATGGACGGAGGTTCGTGACATTATACAGGAGACAGGAATTAAGACCATCCCCGTAGAAAAGAAATGCAAAGAAGCAAAATGACTGTCTGAGGAGGCCTTACAAATAGCTGTAAAAGGAAGAGAAGCGAAAAGCAAAGGAGAAAAGGAAGGATATTCCCATCTGAATGCAGAGTTCCAAAGAATAACAAGGAGAGATAAGAAAGCCTTCCTCAGCAATCGATGCAAAGAAATAGAGGAAAACAACAGAATGGGAATGACTAGAGATCTCTTCAAGAAAATTAGAGATACCAAGGGAACTTTTCACGCAAAGATGGGCACAATAAAGGACAGATATAGTAGGGACCTAACAGAAGTGTAAAATATCAAGAAGAGGTGGCAAGAATAGAAGAACTGTACAAAAAAGATCTTCATGACCCAGATAATCATGATGATGGGATCACTCATCTAGAGCCAGACATCCTGGAATGTGAACTCAAGTGGGCCTAAGAAAGTATCACTACGAACAAAGCTAGTGAAGGTGATGGAATTCCAGTTGAGCTATTTCACATCATGAAAGATGATGCTGTGAAAGTGCTGCACTCAATATGCCAGCAAATCTGGAAAACTCAGCAATGGCCATAGGACTGGAAAAGGTCAGTTTTCATTGCAATCCCAAAGAAAGGCAATGCCAAAGAATGTTCGAACTACCACACAATTGCACTCATCTCACATGCTAGTAAACTAATTCTCAAAATTCTCCAAGCCAGGCTTCAGCAATCCGTGAACTGTGAACTTCCAGATGTTCAAGCTGGTTTTAGAAAAGGCAGAGGAATAAGAGATCAAATTGCCAACCTCCGATGGATCATTAAAAAAGCAAGAGAGTTCCAGAAAAACAACTATTTTTGCTTTATTGACTATGCCAAAGCCTTTGACTGTGTGGATCACAAGAAACTGTGGAAAATTCTAAAAGAAATGGGAATATCAGACCACCTGACCTGCCTCTTGAGAAACCTGTATGCAGATCAGGAAGCAACAGAACTGTTATGGAATAACAGACTGGTTCCAAATAGGAAAAGGAGTACTTCAAGGCTGTATATTGTCACCCTGCTTATTTAACTTATATGCAGGTACATCATGAGAAACACTGGGCTGGAAGAACATAAGCTGGAATCAAGATTTCTGGGAGAAATATCAGTAACCTCAGATATGCAGATGGCACCACCCTTATGGCAGAAAATCCTCTTGATGAAAGTGAAAGAGGAGAGTGAAAAAACTGGCTTAAAGCTCAACATTCAGAAAATTCAGAAAACTAAGATCATGGCATCTGGTCCCATCACTTCATGGCAAATAGATGGGGAAACAGTGGAAACAGTGTCAGACTTTATTTTTCTGGGCTCTAAAATCACTGCAGATGGTGATTTCAGCCATGAAATTAAAAGATGCTTACTCCTTGAAAGGAAAGTTATGACCAACCTAGATAGCATATTAAAAAGCAGAGAAATTAGTTTGTCAACAAAGGTCCATCTAGTCAAGGCTATGGTTTTTCCAGGGGTCATGTATGGATGTGACAGTTGGACTATAAAGAAAGCTGATGCTTTTGAACTGTGGTGTTGGAGAAGACTCTTGAGAGTCCCTTGGACTGCAAGGAGATCCAACCAGTCCATGCTAAAGGAGATCATTCTTGGGTGTTCATTGGAAAGACTGATATTGAAGCTGAAACTCCAATACTTTGGCCACCTCATGCGAAGAGTTGACTCATTGGGAAAGACCCTGATGCTGGGGAGGACTGGGGGCAGGAGGAAGAGGGGACGGCAGAGGATCAGTTGGCTGGATGACATCACTGACTCGATGGACATGGGTTTGGGTAAACTCCAAGAGTTGGTGATAGACAGGGAGGCCTGGAGTGCTGCGATTAATGGGGTTGCAAAGAGTCAGACACGACTGAGCGGCTGAACTGAACTGAACTGAATTACTTCTAGGGGGTTGGTTTGTGCACTGTTCTTATGTTCTTTATTTCTTTCTTTATTTTAAAAATCTTCTATGGTAAATACTAGTAAATCCAATTAGTGACATTTCTAAGTGATAAAAGGTATGTATACATTAAAAAAAAAACCTAAGTCACTACTCCTTTCGGTGATGTTTCTTGATGGCCTTGATTCCATTTCCCTATTGCAGTGGCCCCTAACCTTTTCAGTTTTTCCCTGGTGGTTCGGGTAGTAAAGAATCCACCTGCAAGGCAGGAGACCTGGATTCAATCCCTGGGTGGGGAAGACTGCCTGGAGAAAAGACTGGCAACCCACTCCAGTATTCTTGCCTGGAGAATCTCATGGACAGAGGAGCTTGGCAGGCTACAGTCCATGGGATTGCTAAGAACTGGATATGCCTGTGCAACTAAGCATGCATGGCAACCTTTTTTGGTGCCAGGAACTGGTTTCATGGAAGACAATTTCCCCCAGGGGTGGGGGGTGGGAGAGGGGGGACATTTTCAGAATTATTCTCATAAGGAGCATGCAACCTAGATTCCTTACATGCATAGTTTGTAGCAGGGTTCCCACTCCTATGAGAATCTAATGCTGCCACTGATCTGACAGGAGGCGAAGCTCAGGCAGCAATGCAAGTGATGGAGAGCAGCTGTAAATACAAATAAAGCCTGGCTCAGCCAGCCACTGCTCACCTGTTGTTACTGGAACTCCTGAATGTTTATGGGATTAATCAGCCAAGTTAGCTTAGTAAACATTTTTTGCCATCCTGTTAAGTGTCTGGCCATGATATGGGGAGACACACATAAGCAATATACTTCCTCCTCTCAAGGGGATTACAGTAACTATACAGCTATATGATTTAGATATTTAATATAAAGATAATATGGTTAAGAGAAAACGGTTTCATTACCTGGAGCTGGTATCATAATGGAAGTGGGTGGGCACCGGCCACCATCTGAGCAAAAAGCTAGAGGGTCATCACCAACCTGGGGGAGACCAGAAGGAGCAATTAAAGCCATAAGGCAAGAGCAGTGAAAAGACACAGTTACAGAAGCCGAGGAAAGACAGCAAGCACGGGAGGAGGCCACGCTAGCATTCTGACAAGAAACCAAATAAGACAACACCTGAAACGTGAAGTACACTGCACGGGTGGTTTGACTGGTGTAGATTCCAGTCACATCTTCATTTCTATCCAAGGAGAAATGATAAATGACATGTCTACTGCCTTCTCCAGCCTCAAGGCCAATTTGCCAGCCCCTTAATCTAACTCTCATTTGTGAGTAAAACTCCCCCTTCTTGGCTGTATCTCCGTAAAACCTTGCTCACTCCATTTCCTACTCTTTCCACATCCCAAATCCTCCCGCTCTCCTCTCTGCCAAAGAAACACCTTCTCCAATGCTTTCACGATTTTAAGGCATTTTAAGACAGAGAGAAGCATTTTAAGACAAAGAATCCATGACTTAAACTGCAGAGGGAGTCCATTTAAAGGAGATTTAGGTCACTGGTAATATGGTAACTTTCAAACACGATCAGCAGTCCTCTCCTGCTTGTCACGTAGGATGCTAAAGATGGATTGCCTTAACACCAGGCCCTTTGCACTAATAAACACCAGGTTTAGAGCGAGCAGCCCTGGAAAAAGGTATCTCTAGTGAGGCTCTTACCAACAAGCACTGTATTCAACAGTCACACAGATATAATAATTACCAATATAAGATTTGTTACCAAAAAGAGCTAGGTGAATTTTGTGGTGTACTGTATAGATAAGCATTTCGGCCGGGGATTTCTTTTATTTAAACACAGAACCCAGGAACAAACCAACAAAACACAAAGCAGCATGACTACTGTGTAGACTAAAGAATGCTAGTTTCAGGAGATGAAAACAGCTGTTATAAAAAAAATGAGAATCCTGGGACTTCCCTGGCAGTGGTAAAGACTCTGTGTTTCCACTGCAGGGGGCACAGGTTCAATACCTGGCCAGGGAACTAAGATCCTGCAGGCCACACGGTGTGGCCTAAAACATATGTATGTATATATAGTCAAAGTGAAAGTGAAAGTCGCTCAGTCATATCCGGCTCTTTTCAACCCCATGGACTACACATCCATGGAATTCTCCAGGCGAGAATACTGGAATGGGTAGCTGTTCTCTTCTCCAGAGGATCTTCCCAACCCAGGAATTGAACTGGGGTCTCCTGCATTGCAGGCAGATTCTTTACCAGCTGAGCTACTAGGGAAGCCCTAATTAATATAAAAAGAAGTGATTAAAAGCACAACTATATATATATATATATTTTTTTTTTTTTTTTTAAATGAGACTTTTGGGACTTCCCTGGTGTCCAGTGGTTAAGATTCCATGCTTCCTTTGTAGGGGGCACCAGTTCGATCCATGGTCGGGTATGAATATGCATGCCACAGCATGGGGCCAAAGAAAATAAATAAAAATAAATCTTGGTTTAAAATTCTGGGAAACCCTCAATGAGACAAGTGTCTCTATCATCGTCTTAAATGTGTCAAGGTAAACTGAATTTCTCCTAGCGCAGGATAAGATATGTAACATTTCCCAAGTTTATTTGACCACAGAATTTCTTGGTGTAGATTATTTTGCAGATCTAAGGTTTTCTTAGGAAGTCTATTTCAAAACTCAGGAAACTGTATCAGATTTTTAAATTATAAAATTGCATTAGAGGTGACTTCTAATCTCAGAAGTGACTGTAGAACGGCTGTTATCAATTGTTTCTGCTCATTAACATCACCTAAGAAACGTTTAAATGACCAACGTCTTACCCCAAATCAATCAGCTCAGAATCTCCTGTGGTAGTCTGTAAAGGGCCCAGACGCCAGTAGTTCGCAAGGTCCCCAAGGGGCCTGCGATGGGCAGCCGGGTCGATAGCCACTGTCACCGGGTCCCAGCTTCCCAGATGGTGCTCGTGGTAAAGAGTCTGCCTGCTAACGCAGGAGACTTAAGAGAGGTGGGTGAGTTCCATGAGTTGGGAAGTTATCCCCTGGAGGAAGGCACGGCAACCTCCTCCAGTATTCTTGCCTAGAGAATCCCACAGACAGAGGAGCCTGGTGGGCTACGATTCATAGGGTCACAGAGTTGGGCACAACTGAAGTGACTTAGCACACATGCATGCCACTAGGTCTCCTACCAATGTAGGAAGCTCTTCAGCATTCTGATAGCCTGCTGAAGTAGCTCTTCAATAATAGGGAACCTTGGTACCCACAAGAGACAGTGCAACATCCGTCTGCTATGTTAAACAGAAGATGAAGCACACCGCGTCTAAAACAACATTTATCTCAGTAATACCTTCTCTTGCTAAAACTGTAGGGTGTCTGCTACATTCCTGTCTTTTATCAATAAATGAATGGCTCATATATTTTTCCCCTCATTAGTTTAAACATAGTGTTCGCGATTAAATTCACACACAGAGAAAACAGAAGCTTCAAATTTATTAATAAAGTTCTAACAGCAAATATTGAAAAGCAGGTATCTAGACAGAGAGTAGAGAATATTAACTGTGACATGTAATATTTAAGGGTAGGCATTTTTATTAATATTTATTTACCTAATATGTACCAACTAGAAATCTAAATAGCAGAGATGCTTTTTGCATTATGTGGGCACAGACCAAGTGAACCTAACCGGCCTCCAAGGCCTAGAGGTGGGAGCTGGCACATGTGTCTTTGTCAATCTTTGCCTTGGAAGGAAGCTTAATTAATTTTATTTATTGTTCTCTCAAGTACTGCTTTCCTTCTTCTCGATGAATTAACTGGAACCCATATGAGGTCGTGAAAGCACTGCTTTCAGTTGAATAGTTCAAAATTCTTGAACTCCAGGGACTCCAGCCAAACAACCAAAACAGAAATACCTTTCTGAATCGACCTAAAACCAATGTAACAATCACAACTCAAAAAGCATTGCCCTGACTTGGGGTGAGTCATTCTGTTAAAATGCATGATAGTTTAATCCCTTGGATACCCATGGATTTCATGCATTATAAACAAGACAACAGGCCCCAAATGCAGTCACTTCTGCTAAGCCCCACATCACCAAATCTAGATTTCATTATAGTTTCAGCTCTCCCAGAAGTGGAATTTTTTTTTTAATTGAAGGATAATTACTTTACAGAATTTTGTTGTTTTCTGCCAAACCTCAACATGAGTCAGTCATAGGTATACATATGTCTCCTCCCTCTTGAACCTCCTTCCTATCTACCTCCCCACTCCACCCCTCTAGGTTGATACAGAGACCCTATTTGAGTTTCCTGAGACATACAGCAAATTCCCATTGGATATCTATTTTACATATGGTAATGTAAGTTTCCATGTTACTCTCTCCACACATCTCATCCTCTCCTCCACTCTTCCCATGTCCATAAGTCTGTTCTCTATGTGTGTTTCTCCACTGCAGCCTCGCAAATAAATTCTTCAGTACCATCTTTCTAGATCCTGTATACCAGAAACGGAATCTTAAGCCAGTCAATCAGGAATCATCCAATCTGCCTGACAGACATCTTCCATTCCCTAAAGAAAAGTGACCCTGCAATAACCAACCCACTTTTTTCTCTAGTATAAACTCCTCATTCCGCTCCCTTCTGCCTAAGAAGTCATTATGTACAGCTAGCTCCTTGGAGCTCCTCCTTTCTATCTGCTAGATTAGATGCCTCCTGATTCATTAATCATTGAATACGAGACCTTTAAAATTTACTCAAATGAATTTTGTTTTTTAACACATGCAAAACTTGCATCAAAGAAAACAAATACCTACTGCTTAAAACTGAAAAGGTTTAAGACAAGGTAGTTGCATTATTTATTCAAATAATAGAGCCCAATTTCAACCTGACCTGCTAAGACCAGCTATCTGATCTTAGAATCACTAATTTTTATTTCCTTCACAATCCAATTTCCTTTATTATTTGCATTGCTAATGACTGTTTTGATTAAGGAATTAGGGATAGAAATGATCATGCAGTATAATTAGGGATGTAGATTTGGAGCTTTTTGCTTTTAAATGCAGTGTATTCAAAGAGCCATATCTTGCTATTAGATAACTTGTGAAATTATTTATTGTATTAGTAATGTGCTGGGATAGTTAAGGAGCTAAGAATTTCAGGGTTATCCCTTGTCCAATGTCTGGTGGTCCATAAATATACCAAGTGAATCTAAGTAGGCCTTTAAAAAAAATCCAATTTTATTGAATTAAATATGAGTTTTAATAGCCCAATAAAACATCACTGAAAGATAAATATTGGAAGTTACATGGCCCAATTTCAACAGAGTAGTTCAATGAATTTTATCTCTCGAGGAAAAAAATATATATTATAACTCATTTTCATGACAAATTTGTATCTAACTTAAATAATACTCCTTAATGAACTTGGTAAGTTTCTATAATAATGGAGTGAAGTTATCTGCTGTTCCCCAAATAGTTTGCTAGGTATTTTGAAACTGAAATATAAACAGGACCTCAGGGAATGTGCAGTACTTATGCTAAAGAAGAGGAAACACGGGGAAAGAAGCCAAGAGGACAGGGAAATTTATAGCTGTGTTTAATTTTGTGCTTGGGCTGCTATCATGGAGAAGAAGTATTAGCCTTTCTCTGATGCTGCTGAAGGCTAGAGACCAAATGGAGATAGGCTGTAAAACAACAGAAAGAAATGTTTTTCAAGCAGGCAAAATTATTCCAAGTTGGAAAATCCTGTAAAATAAGTGAGTCTTTTGTTACTAAAAACAATCAAGTCTAGGCTTGATAAATATAGCAGAAATACTGAAGAAGAGGTCTGACTCAGAAGCAGAAGTCAACTGAATTACTTAAAACAAAAAAATTTTTTTTTTCCGTGAAAAAGTCAAATATTGTACTGGAAGGAGGTGGGTAGCTAAAAGGGTTAAAACTAGGGTCATTATTATTTTCTTTTTAACTGGTGTATAGTTGCTTTACAATATTGTGTTAGTTGATAACTTTTAAAGTCTGTTTCTACCCTGGTGATCCAGAGTTAATTACAGTTAATTGGAGATTATAAAAATAAATGAAGGAATCTAGTGTAAATAAATCATTGAAATATCAGAAATCAGAATCAAGCCAAAATAAAACTTTTAATTTAAGACACAGCCACGGAGCGACACACAAATGGTCATAATTAATTACTCTCTATTAAAAACTTATACAAGTATGGTCATATTTTTTTGAAAATCTCTAGAAAAATTTTTTTTTATATATTTCATATTAAAAACTATAAACTATTACTTAACCTACACACTTCTGGTTATTATCCCTAGATTCTGAGGTCATAGATGATTTTTATTTTCTTCTTTTTGCTTATGTTAATATATTTGTTTTCTTAAAAATGAAATGGTTGAGAAATAAATTTAGTAAAATGCTCAAAGTATGTTTCGTCTACATTCACAGAATAAAGTTAAAAACTGGGATACTTTGATATTTTCATCAAAGCCTCATTTTAACCACAATTGTCTATATATGATAAAAAAAATTAAGTACTTAACGATAGTTATCTAAATTTGTTCTTTAAATTTCTCAGTGCAGAAACAGCCTACACACTCCATAAAGCTCATATAAATTAATAAAATTAGCATTCTGGACATATTTTACTGAAAGTGTAAGAACACTGTTTTAGTATCTTTCACAATATAATTGGGTACTAGGGAGTATTTTAATTTTATATTATTTCATTTTAAAATTAAATCATTGTCAATAATTATTTAGAGTTACAATCTCAACAGCTATACCAACTGTGGAGGTTAAAAAAAATAACAAGATTTAATTATGGTAAAATTAAACACTTTACCAAGCAATAGCACTGTAGTCCAAATTAACGCAATAACCACATGGTGCAAATTCAAGGGGAAAAAATGTTAACTTATTCTCCTGTTCCCTGCCAGTATCATGCAAAAGAACTCATGAAAAATATCCGTAATATTTCTGTGTACCTACCATTATGTACTCTGTTTTAAAATCAGAGCTGTCTTCATTAAATTAAGCTGAAAGTTAAAGATATCACAGAAGGCCTTACAAAGGAATTAAGCCTCCATACTTTGAATACTATTTGAAGTTTTGGGAAATCACTGTATTAGAAAGTTCAGCTTCTGAGACTTTCTGGTGGTCTAGTGGTTAAAACTTCACTTTCCAGTGCAGTAGATGCTGGCTCAATCCCTGGTCAAGGAGCTGAGATCCCACATGCCTCTCCGACAGAAAACCGAAACATAAGGCAGAAACAATAGTGTAACAATTTCAATAAAGACTTTTTAAATGGTCTACATAAAAAATAAATCTTAAAAAAATTAGAAATCTCTGCTTTTAAATAAAAAAGATTCTACCAGCCTCACTCCATACGTAATTTATTTCTTTGTTCTAGATGGTTGTAATTTTGGAGGGAAGCTAAGTAAACTAGCATGCCATTAAGAAAAATCTGATTCTTCTCCTATCAGAATAGCACTGTATGCACAGATGAGCATCAGCTAGAAGCAGTTACCTGTCGGGGAAAAGGGCAGTAGCATGAATAACTTCTACAAGCACTTACTTCATTTTCTGAGTCCTTATCCTTTCTCTAACCTGTACTTAGTCCCCTGCAAAAGACTCAGTTCTCTCCAGGCTCTATGAACAATTTAATTCTTCATCAGAGAGTATTTAAAGAGTCCCATTTCAGGACTCAACAATAAACTCTGAGTCAGCTTAATCTAGCCTGGTTTTGGTCCTCTGTCCCATTTCTGATATGCGGCCATCTGACCAAGACCCCCATCTTTCACCTCTGCCTTGACAAATGATTCCTGCCTTGTTCTTCTGCAGTCTGATCATCTGCTTAGAAACCTGATCAGGAAGCCAGTCTCTCTGAGGCTGGGACCCAGCATTGTCTTTATGCTTAAGAAACATGGAGGCTCCCACATATGTAAAAAGTAATACAGACATGGGCACACACACAAAATTCTAGGAAAAAGTTTTAAAGCTATGCTATTCTATAAAGGGGCTTCCTTGGTGGCTCAGACGGTAAAGAATCTGCCTGCAATGTGGGAGACCTGGGTTCAGTCCCTGGGTAGGGAAGATCTTCTGGAGAAGGGAAAGGCTACCCAGTCCAGTATTCTTAGGGCGCGAACAAACTAATGCTTGTAACATGTGAAAAGTTTAACACAACAGTATTGTGTTAGTCACAAGCAAATTGTTGTTAATTTCTACAATCAATTCAAAATACATTACAAGAAATGTAGCAGGAACGCGACTCAGATATAAAATGATATAACAAATGACTCTAGAGTCTAATCCATGGTACCTGTATGTGTCCTCATCAGGAGATGTGTCGGGTGAGGTTTCTTTTACTTTGCATTTTTAACTAATTAATTAGGCTGAGCTGGGTCTTAGTTGCAGCATGTGAATCTTGGTTGCTGCATGTGAGGTCTAATTCCCTGACCAGGGATTGAACCTGGGCCCCCTGAATCGGGAGCTCAGAGTCATCCACTGGACCAGCAGGAAAGTCCCCGGATGATGTTTCTTAGTCCCTGCAGATTTACTCTTCATCCCTCCATCCTCCTCTGTGCTGAAGCTGGCTTGTATGGACAGTGCATTATGCTCCCTTGCCCTTGGCTTCCTCTTGGATTTGCCAAGGAGTAGAAGTAGCAGGGATTGGAGGGACGATGAGGTGGAGCTAGAAATACATGCCCTCAGCCCCCACTCTGCTGGGTTACCCTGGGCTGGCTGCCTCCCTCAACCTATAGCTCATATCGAGTTGCCTGGTCCACACAGCCTCTCCGTCTCCAAGTTTTGGTTACAGTTCCTGCTCCGTCCGTTCAGATCTAGGGGTGGTAACGGCTCCCTGCTGCTATTGTCTCCAGGACACAGCATTGTCCCTCTCCTGGCTTCTCTACATGTAGCCAACACTTCGGTAACAGTCCTTTCATCATGCTCCCCTTAAATGGTCCAGTTTGAGGGCTCCATCTATTTCCTGCTGAAACTCTGATTTGGAAGATAAAGTCAAAATTCTAAATTTGAGATTCCAAGTAAATATAAGGCCCACATTAAATCGTCCTTTTGGGGCTTGTGCTGATGCCCAGGGGTCTCCCTTCCTTATGTCCTAAAACTGGAGTCCTGGCTCAGGCCCAGGCTTATGGCTAGTTACTTACAAGCTACGAATGGCTAGACCTCCCAGTTTTGATTTCCGCTAATTTTCTTCTTCTGATGCCTCCATTTCCAGGCTTTGGTGCAGTCAGAGGATCTCTGTGATGTGATGCCATCCATCAACTTCATGACCATCGATCGATCATTATTTGTCCACCAGCCCTTATATGCCTGCCTGGCTAGACCTTCCTCAACCTCTGGCAGCTCTTGGCACTGCATGGACCTTCTCCATCCCAGTAGATACAACTTTCTCTGTATCTCCCTGTCCTCCTGATACACTCTGAATCAAAAACAAACAAATAAAATTTATGAATCTCATCCATGTCATAATATAGTCCACATATGGGACTTCATGGAGAAGTAGTTCATATGCTTCCTTTCAGAATCACTGCAGCATCTTTCCTTCATGTAAAATAGTTACAGTGAAATAGGTATGCATCTACCATTCACTTCCTGGGGTGTGATTGCCTCTGCATTCCTTTTCTTGACTTCCCTAGTATGAGACACTAGTGGATGCCCTTAAGTAGAGAATCCTCAGTTCTCCTCTTTTTAAGCTGCTGCTAAATATACATTTAATATACATCCCAAATGTACATTTGGGCTTCCCAAGTGGCTCAACAGTAAAGAATACATCTGCCAACGCAAGAGCCTCACAAGATGACAACTCCATCCCTGAGTCAGGAAGATCCCCTGGAGGAGGAAATAGTACCCCACTCCAGTATTCTTGCCAGGATAATCCGGTGAATAGAGGAACCCGGCGGGCTACAGGCCATGCGGTCATAAGGAGTCAGACACAACGAACCAACTGAACATGCACACATACGCACTACATATGCATTTAGGATGAAGTCATACATCAAAAGGCAAAGTGGCTCTGGGACCTCAACCAGTAGCTACCATTACCGTTGAAAATAATTCAGAAACACACCTGTGACGCTGGTAGATACTTCAGAGGAATGGGCATCTGATGACTGTGTGGTTCCGCCACACTGACATTTCATAACACTGCAGCAAAGCCGCTCAGAGCCGCTGGGTTACTCTACAGGGCATGCTGTCTGCTTGGCTGCTCTCTGTTAAGTCTCTGAGAACTTTAGAAACAAAAACGGCTGTTAGCCTAAGTGGTACTTAACCTGAATTCAGTTGAGGAAGGGCCCGGAAGCACTGTGCCCTCTGAAGGGATGGGATAAACACACATGTGTGAAATTTTATACCAAGTTGATAAAATAACTGAGCCCTTTGAAGACACCACACAAAAACTTATTTTCCTGCCAACACGTGCCTACATGATTTCATCTAGACTCATGGATTAACTATAAGCTCATGACTCCCAAATTTAATCTTTCAGCCCGAATCTGTCCCTTGACCTTGACAATTATTACCTAAATGCCTCCTCTGTAACTCCACATGCATGTCAACCAAGCTTCTCACACTGAACACATCCCAAACACAGATAATTCTCCCACATCCCCAGTCTATTTCTCCTGAAATCTCACCAAATAATACCTCTACTCTTATTAGTGTATAGGAATAAAAATCTTGATTCTCCTCTTTTTTCCCCTCACTTTCAACCTATCAGCAAATTCAGTTAATTCTCCTCCCTAAATATCCAGAATTAGATCCCCATTCACCATCTCTGCCATAACAACCCTGTTCCAAGCAGCAGCATCTCTTGCCTGGACTAACACAGCCTCCTACCTATAGCTTTGCTTCTTCTACTTTTCCCTCTGCGTTTATTTTAAAGGAAGACAGAGACATTAAAAGGTGAGCCAGATCATGTCACTCCTCTGCTCAAACCATTGCAGTGGTTTCTCAATTTACACAGCAGAAAATCTAAATTCTTTACCAAGGTTTATGTAAGTCTTGATGGTCTGCACCTCAGCCTTCCTCTGCCTCCCACCCGCTTCTTCCTGATGATATCTATCATCACTCTCTCCCTTACTCACTTTGTTCCAGCCACAGGGGCATCCATACTCTTACACGCATGCCTGTTCCAGGGACCTTGCCCTGTTGCCTGAGAAACTCTTCTCCAGATATCCACAAGTTTTACTCCGTCACTTCAGCCATATCTCTGCTGAGATGGAAGCTTAGGGAGGCCTGTGTCTGCTCATTCTAAATAAAATAGCATGTTTCACCCATAACACTCCTTATTTCCTGATCTTACTATATTTTTCCTGATTTGAACGAAACTGTTTATTTACTTGCTACTTGCCTTCTCTCAGAAGATATGCACCTCGAGGTTGAAGACTGTATTCTCAGCACCTCGAACAGTGCCTGATAGAGAATAAGCATTTGCCAAATACTTGGTTGATTAAACGAATGAATAATGCACTCCCGTGTTCCCAGTCTTCGTTATAATGAAAGCCGGCATGTTTGTACATCCTCGGATGTCATCTGGAACACATCAGACCTTGATCCAGCCATTCACAATGTCCCCAGGATGGGGGAAATCTGGAGTTAATCATCCTTTTCAAATTGGCACTGCCCCCTGGGCATTCTATCATCCTTACACCAAGACTGCTGGAAAATCCAGATTGAGCGATTACAATGGTCTCCTAAGGAGCCATTTGCTGTTCATAAAACTCTAAAAAATAGCATCTATGGAACAAAGAGGCCGATGCAGTGTAGAGATACATTATCCTGAACAGCTTAAGATGGCTTCCAGGAATAGGATGTACCATGTAATAGCGTAATAACATGTCCATTTCTCATTAAAAGGAGACTGGGAGTACATTGGCACCACACATTTATTTTTTAAAGCCCTTGCATGGAGTTTTTCTCATAGACTCTCTCGGTGGACTTGAAGATTCTAAAAGAGAATTTCTAATAACTGAGAAGCATCATCAACATACCTCATGCCTCCTAAATGTGGAACGAAAAAATGAGATAGCAGACAACGAAGAGAAGGAACTGCTGCAGAGAATACAGTGTGTATGTTTGAGACAAATCTTCTACCCTTTAAGAATGAATGAATGAATGATTTGAAAGGTAAATATCTCACCCATTATCTACATAAAGTGTCTGGCTCAGAGGAGGCACTGAATGTTTGATACATTTTTAACCTGTGATATTGGTTAAGATGGTTAATCTTGATGTCAATATGCAAGGGTTAATTCTTTGCTGCTACTTATTACCCGTGGACTTAGACAAGTCACCTAACCTCTCTGATCTTCTATTTTCTTATCTAGAAAGTAGAAGGAATAGAACCTTTCATGGCTGGGGGTGGGGTGGGGGGGGTCTCCCTGGTAGTTCAATGGTAAAGAATTCTCCTGTCAGTGCAGGAGACACAGGTTCGATCTCTGGTCCAGGAAGATCCCGCATGCCACATAGCGACTAAGCTCGTATGCCACATCTATTGAGCCTGCGCTCTAGAGCCTGGGAGCTGCAACTACTGAGCCCATGTGCCGCAACTACTGAAGCCTGTAAGCCCTGGAGCCTGTGTTCCACAAGAGAAGCCACCAAAATGAGAAGTCTTGGCACCACAACAAAAGAATATGCTCTGCTCATTGCAACTAGAGAAAGCCCACATAAAGCAACGAAGACTGAGTGCAGCCAAAAAAAAGTGTAAAAAAAGAACCTTTCACGGGAGAGGACTAAGCAAGCAAAGCAAAGAAAGAGTGTAGCACAGCATCTGTGTGCATACACGTGGGCTCAGTCACTTCTGCTGTGTCCTACTCTTTGTGGCTCCATGGATTGTAACCTGCCAGGTCCATGGGATTTTCCTGACAAGAAAACTGGAGTGGGTTGCCATGCCTTCCTCCAGGGGATCTTCCTAACCCAGAGAGATTGAACCTGAGTCTCCTGTGTCTCCTGCATTGCAGGTGAATTCTTTACCGCTGAGCCACCAGGGAAAGCCCAGAACAATAGCTAGCATTTAAATAAAAATAACAAATACAATAGCAACAGTTAATACAGTAGGCATTGCAGGAAGGAACTGGGAAGAAAGAGGAGGCAATGATCCTTCCACACTTTCAAGTCTACACTCTGCTGTCTATGGCACGTGATTTGAAGAGATGCTAGTGGCTCAGTTGATAAAGAATCTGCTTGCAATGCAGGAGACCTGGGTTCACTCCCTGGGTCAGGAAGATCCCCTGGAGAAGGGAACGGCAACCTACTCCAGTATTCTTGCCTGGAGAATTCCATGGACAGATGAGCCTGGAGGGCTATAGTCCATGGGGTCACAAAGAGTCGAATATGACTGAGCAACTAACACTCTTGACTTTCACTAACAAAGTAAAAGGCTTTGGATTCTTGTTTCTCACACAGTAGGGAGTGGGAATTATTTCCCTCAACTTGTCAACTGATTTTCCAGCTGATATCACACAAAATTTAACATCTTTTCCAGGGTTTGATAAACGCCACACTTTCCCTAGGAATTTGCACTCAGTCTCTTAGAATTAAGGTGGGGACATTCATTAGTCACTTCTTCAATCCTGCCAGTTTCTCCCTTGCTGGCTCCTCTCCCTACACTCCAATCCAGGTACCACTGGCTGCTCTTCCCCTGCTCCCTCTGCTCCTGTGAGAGAAGCATCCTCACCACTCCCTGAAGAAAGACACTGGGGTCTCAAGACTCACAATGTTTGCACCTCCTGACCCTGTTCTGTGTTTCCATCCAAACCAAGACAGACTTATCCTTCAAGATCAAGCCTGCATATTACCTCCCCATGATAATATTGCTGTCTTCCCCACCAACCACAAGTAGAGATGATTTCTGACTCCTTTCCATCATCCATGTGTCTCATTAGAACTGCATTTTGCCTTTGGAATCTCTGTTGCAACTATTGGTCCATCCAGAATGCAGGATTAGGGTCAGAGAAACCTAATTTCTAATTCCAGCTACCCATTAACTAGGTGACTTTGAGGATGTTAATTACTGTCCTAGAGCTTCAGAACTGCCCTCTGTAAAGTCATACTCTCTATCTGAAAGGATTATTATGAGAATTCAGTGAGATCATGGAAATAAATGTTTAGTCAATGTTGTCACATAATACAGGCTTTATGTGTAGTGTGCTTGGCACATAGAACCCAGTCTTTTATCCAAAAATTTTTTATAGAGCACCTACAATGTGTCAGGCATTGTGTTAGGAGCTAGTTAGTGATTCAACAGAGGCAGTAAGACTCAGTTCCAGCACTCAACAAGCTCAGAGGCTGTTGCTGAGGTGGGTGAGGGAATGTAGGTTGGGGGCAGATGCAGTAGAGCAGGGCATGAGGGGCATGGACTGACAAGGGAAGCTGTGGTCATGCCTCAGTGTGGCAAGGGCTCTCACGGAGTGGGCTCACATGTGACTGCACCCACCCAATTCTAGGAGGGCAAGAAAGGCTTCCCAAAAGCCGTGGGGTTTAAGCTGAGAGGAATCAGCCAAACACGGTAATGGCTGAGGCAGTAGAGATGGTAGAAGTGATGAGGTTGATTTGGGGGTTGGTATTGGGGGTGGCAGGGCTTGAAGGACAATCTTGGCAGGAAATGTGCAGAGACCTGAAAACAAAGGGAACCTACTGGTTCCAAAAGCATTTCAATATGGCTTGAGACAATGAAGATAACCAATAAATATTGAATGAGTCAGACTTCCCTGGTGGTCCAGTGGTTAAGAAACCATCTGCCAATGCTGGGGACACGGGTTTAATCTCTGGTCCAGGAAGATCCCAGAGCAAGTAAATGTCACAGAGAAACTACACCCGTGTGCCACAACTAGTGAAGCCAACAGGTCTAGAGCCCATGATCCACAACGAGAGAAGCCACCGCAGTGAGAAGCCTGTGCACAAAAACTAGAGGAGTAGCTCTGGCTCATGGCAACTAGAGAGAGTGCACACACAGCGATGGAGCCCCAGCAGGGCCAAAAGCAAGTGAATAAATACATTGATAACACATATCTATATTAATCAATTAGCCGAGCAGTTCATTAACTGGACCCTCTACCCTTCCCACCCTCACTAAACTCTCACCACACTCTGCTGTGACTACCCATCCATTTGAAGATGTGTTCACATCCAGTGAACCACAGGGTAGATGGTAGTGGTTAGGAGCAGGGGACGTGGATGAAGACTGTCTAGGTTCAGATCTCACCTCTGCTACTTACTGGCTGTGGGACTTCAGTTACTTACCTCCAGTTTACTCTCTTGTAAAACAGAGATTAAAAAATAGCCCCTTCTGTGATTACTCAGACTTAGCTATTAGTATGGCAACCAACTGACACAGAGAAATCATTCAACATCTGTCATTAACGAAATATGCCCTAAGAGTATGTGTGCACTTCCTATTTTGTGACCCAAGTGCAAGCTCTTTGAGGTCAAACAGTCTTAAATGTTTTCTCTTCTCGGCTATAACAGAGCAGTGCTGTTTGAAAATGCTCAATAAATGTGTACTGACAGAGTTACATCAGTTCAGGCAGCAGAGAAGAACGCTTTAGATTGTGAATTTCGGAGCCAGATCTGTCTGGGCTCATATTCACAGCTCTTCCATTTTCTGATTCTGTGATCTTGGGCAAGTTGCATAACCTCTCATTGCCTCAGTCTTCTCATCTGTAAAATGGGGATAATCATAGCAATGACATCACTAGTTAGTTATGAGCATTCAGTGAGTGACCTTACTCCAGGGCTGGTATTTAAGAGCTAGTATGATAATTGTTATGCTGTGTATATTTTTAACATTAGAATGGAAAATTAGGACTGAGGTGGGAATGCAATGTCTAAACACGCAGTCAAACTAAAGACACAATGCCAATTCCGTCAGTTCAGGCGCTCAGTCTTATCTGACCCCTTGCAACTCCATGAATCACAGCACACCAGGCCTCCCTGTCCATCACCAACTCCCAGAGTCAACCCAAACCCATGTCCATCAAGTCGGTGATGCCATCTAACCATCTCATCCTCTATCGTCCCCTTCTCCTCCTGCCCCCAATCCTTCCCAGCATTAGGGTCTTTTCCAATGAGTCAGCTCTTCACATGAGGTGGCCAAAGTAGAGATGTGCAATTTCTATGCATTTGTATAAAATCATCTATGCACAGGCACAAACACATATCCACAATTTCATCACATTAAAAGTGTGTGTTTGTGCATGTGTGCTCAGTCAGGTATGACTCTGCGATCCCATGGGTTGCAGCCCGCCAGACTCCTTTGTCCATGGGATTCTCCAGGCAAGATTACTGGAGAGGGTGGCCATGCCCTCCTCCAAGGGATCCTCCCAACCCAGGGATCAAAACCCCATCTCTTGCATTTCCTGCATTGGCAGGTTGATTCTGTACCACCGTGCTACCTGGGAAGCCCTTTATATTAAAAGTAACACCATCTAATGTAACAAGTCCTATGTAGATTTCTCTCTGCTTCCTACCTGAATTTGTTCTATCAATGTCAAGTTAAACAGAATCTTGGCTTTAGAAGAACCCAAGTAAGAGACTGGAGGGTTTCTCAGAAATAAGAATCCAAACAAGAAAATGCATCTTAATATCCTGAAAACAGCAAATACCAAAAAACTATAGCTTTAAAAACTTAGATATTAATGATCAATCTAATCCTAAGAGACTCAATGCAATTTGAACCATCAAAGTCAGTTCTGAAGCTGGATCAAATCCACTTACTTATCCACCCCTGATTTAGAGCTTATGGATTTTATTCTTCTAAGGATCTGTAATCCAAATATCTCATTTGGGGCTCTTGGGAGAAGATACAATAAAGTGTACAGAACGCTAGGAATTCAGATGGGGAAATTACTAACTCCTTAATTAAAGTTGCATGGATAACACTTCCTGAATGAATCAGATTCATAAAAGTATAATAACAACCATAGATTTATAGTTGGACAATGGATATATGTCATGCTCTGAGTTACAGCTGAGAATAGAGTTTGTTAAAGCTGAATTATGGCAAATGTCTTCAACCCGAAAAAATGTATGCATAAAATATTAGCCATGATGCACACTTAGAATACTCTGCAGTATAATAAAGACTGTTTCTTTTAAAGGTTGTAAATTAAGAATGCTTCCTTTCAAATGAAAGGAATGATCAATTATCACTTTCCTTTTAAAAGCGGCAGAGGAGGTATTTTGCACCTATCTCCTTTATAAAAGATAAGTCCTCAACTGTAATAGTTTTCTATGTAACTTTCTCCAAGGTCCCTGGACTACGGTCACAAAGCTACCATAAAAACAAAAGTAATATACCTCAGCCATTACTATCAGTAATTACTATGTTACTACCCAGTTACTTCTACATGCTTTTTGATGTGGTGGGCAGGTTTACAAGTGTTCTGAGCACCTTTTTCCCCCCCCTTTATTATTTTAAGAAAATCCAGGTAGGAATTGCTTAGGTAGTAAACATTTCTTGGACACTCAACATGAAGGCAGACTTCTTCCTCTAAGAAAGGAAATGAGAGGAGAAAAATTCTCAAAGCATTCAAAGGTACATTTTCATTAAGAAACTTGGGGATTTGAGCTTAAAACTCACATATACAGGAAAAGGAGTCTGTTGGGTGAAATAAGTGACTCCCCAAGGCTGCAAGGGAATTGGGTCACTTGGCTGGCAGTTGATGGAGTGAGTTTTGGTGTCTCCAGTTGTCAGATTTGCAATAACATTTAGCCTTTACAAATTGCTTTACCAACTCCCAAGATCATCAATCTGTAGTTTGTTTGGTTCTTTTCTCTGAAACTTGCCTTTAGTTCCCACTGGTCTCCTGACTTGAGTTATTGCTGAGTTGATCCAAAATTCATCAGCTTTAGCTCTACCTCCTAACCAGGGAGTATCAGCACTTAAGCTTCTTTTTGAGGGGGAAAAGAATGAGAAAAAAAAAAAAGAATGAAATATATATATGTTTATATATATATTTCACATATATATACTGGAGTACCTAGTTAATTAGATCTTCAAACTAGTTAATTAGACCTTCAAAGTATTTCTTTCTTTAAAAGATGCTATTCTTTGAAAGTATTCAAGATTCCCATTCTGTACATTTATCCAGCAGTTCAAGAGGGAAAGAAAGCCTTTCAATTTTGCCTTCCTTCATGTATTCTTCCTGTTATGTTTAAACACAAGAATAAAGTACATATTTGGGGGGAAATTTTTGAAGCTATGGAATAGACAGAGCACAAAATTTTTAAAATCATTCATAATTTCAATACCTTGAGATCATCACCATTATTATTTTGATATTTCTTTCTAGCACTTTTCCTATGTGCCTTCTAATAGCGTAAAGACAAAGTCTATATAGACTGCCTTCCATACTGTCTTTAATATGTGACATTATATTTGAGACTTTTTCCATTTCCATATTCTGTGAAAATCAAGTTTTTAATGGTTATGTAATACTAATATGTATATAACCTATGAATTTAACCATTTCTATCTTGTCTGACATTTAAAATGTATTTAATTTTCATCCTTAATTCCAGATTCTGGTTCTTATCTCTGATTTTCTCCAAGTTTCTTTAAGCACAAATACTATGTCAAAAAGTATTTTAGAAGACTCTCTAGGCCATATTATTTGTCAGATGCTGCTCTTCATTTAATGACATTGACTTATTTATTTTAGCCATGTGAGGCATGGGTACTATTGTTATCCTTATTTTACCTATAAGAAAACAGGCAGCAAGATTAAGTAATTTCCTGGAGTCACACTGGGACTGTGTAGAAGTACTGGTCTTTGAACTTGCCATTTGAACTAACCACTGTTTGTTCCAAGCTGCCTCTGGGGGAAAGTTGCAAGAATATTTCTAAAGATCATACAACAGGGAACTACATGTGAGAGTACCTCCCTAAACTTCCATCACTTAATTTAAATTCACCAGCACAAAATATTATTGTTTTTAATGTCTGTCACCAAAGTTTACATTTTAGATGTGTATTTATTCAGGAATATGAATCACTTTGCTATATACCTGAAATTAATGAGGCCTCATGGCTCAGAAGGTAAAGAACCTGCTTGCTATGCAGGAGACACAGGAGACTCGGGTTCAATCCCTGGGTAAGGGAAGATCCCCTAGAGGAGGAAATGACAATCCATTCCAGTATTTTTACGTGAAAAAATCCCATGGACAGAGGAGCCTGCTGGGCTATAGTCCATGGGGTCACAAAGAGTCAGACACGACTGAGCAACTAGGCACGCATGCATACCTGAAACCAGCAGAACATTGTAAATCAACTATACTTCGATTTTTTAAATGTAGCAAGGGGTATTAAGGAGGGAAAGGAACCTAGGGAATTAAAACTTATATCTTCATTTATTTTTTTAAAAATTGCATTTATTATTTCAGCCCCTTTATTCTAAACTTTATAGATGCTATTCTCTTTGAGAAAATAGAACTTGGAATAAACTTGGAGTTCAACCAATAATTGGTGGCTTTGGAAAAGAGGAGAATTAGTTCAGATCAGATCAATAAGCACTTATTCTACTTGGACCAGTGGCCTAAAAGAACAGTGTGGCCACCTGAGCTACTGAATACAAGGCAACTATCTGATAGTGTACATAGGAAAATTCACAGCATTAATGATTCTGCTTAGTGGGGCTCCTTTCTTAACTCGGAGACAAGCTAACAGATGCTTCTTCAAGTTTACTATTCCTGGAGGTATGAAAGTATTTTCCAACAGAAAGCAGCTGGAAAATAATACAAGATGGTACCCAGCCATGAGCTAGATGAAACACAAGTGTTACAGTAGGTCTGAGAGAAAATTCCACAAGGCTAGGCCCTGAGCTGAATCCTGAAAGATGCTGTGAGGTTTAGCTGATGTATTGGATTGGCCAAGAAATTTGTTCAGGTTTTTCCATTAGATGTTATAGAGAACAAAAACTTTTTGGCCAAACCAATAATTGTATTGAACTGGTGGAGTGTGTCCTTCTGAACAATGATGAGTCTTCTCTTTGGATGAACCTAATTCAGAAAAAGTAGAAATGTTTGCAAATGGAAGTATTTTTAGTTGCCTTTTAGTTTTAAGCAGGAAATAAAATACCTGCAGCTGTTATTTTCTTCTTATTTTATCATGGAAGTGGTGCATTTTGGTTTATTTTATGTCAAAATGTTTAAAACTACATAAGCAGGCTGATGTCTGCTGTGCTTCTGAACACATTTCAAGTTTGAGTAAGATATACCAATGCTCATGTTAACCTATGAGATGTGGTTTGTCTAATTGCACTTTTTAATAAAAAATAGTCCTTTAAAGGAGAGAGTTGTTTGGATTTCAGAAGCTACTAATAGTAGCTTTAAATCACTCATTATCAGAGAAATGCAAATCAAAACCACAATGAGGTACCACTTTACACCAGTCAGAATGGCTGCCATCCAAAAGTCTACAAGCAATAAATGCTGGAGAGGATGTGGAGAAAAGGGAACCCTCTTACACTGTTGGTGGGAATGCAAACTAGTACAGCCACTATGGAAAACAGTGTGGAGGTTCCTTAAAAAGCTGCAAATAGACCTGCCATATGACCCAGCAACCCCACTGCTGGGCATATACACCGAGGAAACCAGAATTGAAAGAGCCACGTGTACCCCAATGTTCATCGCTGCATTGTTTACAATAGCCAGGACATGGAAGCAACCCAGATGCCCATCAACTGACAAATGGATAAAAAAGCTGTGGTACATATACACAATGGAATATTACTCAGCATTAAAAAAAAAATTCATTTGAAGCAATTCTACTCAGATGGACGAAACTGGAGCCCATTATCCAGAGTGAAGTAAGCCAGAAGCAAAAACAACAATACAGTATATTAACGCATATATATGGAATTTAGAAAGACGGTAATGAGAACCCAACATGCGAGACAGCAAAAGGAACGCAGATGTATAGAACAGACTCGTGGACTCTGTGGATGAGGGAAAGGGTGGGATGATATGGGAGAAGGGCATTGAAACATGTTAATTGTCATGTGTCTAATCAATCGCCAGCTGAGGATTGATGCTCGGGGCTGGTGCACCGAGATGTCCTGGGGGGGAGGGAGGAGGGAGGGGGGT